>JAPYZB010000714.1:0-18245 GCA_030522745.1 Eupelmus kiefferi | reverse complement strand
CAGATATAATGAAGTACAACTTTCTGTAATATTCTCGCAGTATTGCTTGAAGTATTTCTTGCAGTGCTTTTTATTGCATAATATCTAAAATATTTATTGCCGATTTTTTCTACAGATAAAAACTCTATGAGTATATAAACGTACTGAAGAAATTAAAAAAAAATTTTAATTTTTCTGCAAAAAATATTTAACTTATTTTCTATACAATATAACAAATAAGTTCTGTAAAAATTCATGTGATAATTATTTATAATCAAAGAATATCAAGAGAAAAAGTTTACGCATTCAAATCTCCAAATCGGCACTAAAATTGGTCATTTCAATTACAATACCACAGCGAATATTTAATAAAAAAATAAGACATCATAGGTCCTCTTTTATTCTTAAAGTAACATTTGACTGCTGTCTTGATCGGCAATCTTCCCTCAAAAAATCGTAGACCTTTTCCTCAGCAAAACATCCCCAACCTAAACCTCCATTCAAAGATCCATCCCGTAAATCGAAAGATCAATCCTCGCCGTCGATCGAACAACGCCTCAGTGCCTCCATCTCTCGACGCTAACCCACAACCGCACCATACACACACCGATCACTCGCGGCGCGCAAAACTCACGACGGATAAACCATACAGTCCTACCTTGCACTCTACGCTCTTGCGCTTATAACCGCACAACAATAACAGCATATATACATCCACACACCCACATTCTCTAATCGCAGGTCAGCTGCTCTCCCACTCTCCGGATGCATCTGCCAAGTCGCATCTTACTCCGCAGTAGTGTGGATCAACGGGAAAAGCGCAGCGCGTAGAAGCATCAGCAGCGGTTCATCAGCAACAGGTGGTGGATCGTCAAATGAGCTCGCCCGCTGTCTCGGTGGCTAACGCCGCCGCGGCAAGCGCCACGGCGCCTGGGATGGAGACGATCGTCGCCGTTGCTCTTGGTGCTTTAGCGGCCGTCTTCCTCGGGGCTCTTCTTGTTCTCCTGGTTATCTGCAAGAGGCAGCGATGCTATTACGTAGGTGTCCCGACTTGTTGTTTGCTTCTTTGCTTTTGTAGTTGATTATGATAGGGTGATGGTTGATGGACCTTTTTGAAAAACTGTTGTAAAGGAGTTCTGGTTTTACTTGAGTTCTTTGTTGGGTTGAGATTGATTGGATAATCAATGTTTCATGGATACGTTTTGTGATTTTTAAAAGCAAATTTTAGCAGCTTTAAAAATATTTTCAGTCTTGTATTATCAAGTTTTAACTGGTACTTCTAATCTCAATGCTTATTAAATTATATGTTATTATTTATTATTTACATTTTTAAAAAAAATAAAATACAAAAACAAATATTTAAAATATTTTCAGAATCACAAAGATTCTCCGGATATGAGTTCTGATCTACTGGAAGGAGATAATGGTTTAGGTCTTGGTTTAGATGCCTGGGAAAGTGATGAGTGGCTTGCTGGAGCTGAAAGGTATTGTATACTACATTAGATATAAAATAATTTTTAATTATACTAATGTAAAAATAATAACTTAAATAAATTACTTTTTTTTACAAAGGTGGGTGGACGATGCTACTGGACTTGCTCCACCATGTATAGCTGTACTAAGATCTTGCCATTCGTTAGCTACAAGTTTGACGACTATTGCTGGTACTGTCAACAGCAACACTGTACCTTTGGAAATTGTTGATGTAACTATTGAAAATTATTACTTTAATAGTGCTTAGTAAGATCTATCTTTAAAAAGATTAAATTCCAAAAAAAAGTTCTAAAATATATATAAAACCTTTATTGCATAATTACAAATTTATTGTGTTTAATGAATAGACAGATTCAACAACAATCATTTCTACATATTTTCTTTTTAGGTTGCGAGACGAATACCACCAAGAGTAGATGACGTGGTGCGCAGCTTGTACCCTCCTCTAGATGCAAGGCTCTTGGAAGCAAGAGTCGCAGCTCTTGTACTTGCAGTTACACATCTAGCTTTGGTCACCAAACATGGAGTACCAAAGAGTCAAGCCAGAAAACTTGCCTTCATCGATCAAGCTCTCAATGACATGGATTCTCATTTACTTATACTGAGAAATGCAGCTCTGGCTCAGGAGGCTGCTTGCTCTATACCAGCATCCACTCCAGTGTAAAAGTATTTTTTAAGAAATGATTTTTTTTTATAACTTTTAAGCAGTATTTTATAAAGCACTCAAAGTTACTTGTTATTAAAAATAATAGTATTATCAAACGTTGGAAGGGATAAATTATATACTTATATAACTTATCTCTTTAAGTTATATACTAGTATAGACAGAAAGTTATGTTATCTTCAAATTTTAAATTTGATAGAAAATTTTTTGAATCTATACATAAATTTTGAAAGTATTAGACTGAATTCTACCAAGTCGAATTCGTCAGTTTTACAAAGTATTAAATTTATTACACTTCAAAGAATCTCAAGGTGTCTTTCAAGCTATCAAAATTATTTATTTTTATTGACACCTATTGTAATATGTATTATACCAGTAATACATTTGACACAGCATTTTTATTATAAAGATCGTGCAATTATATTTTATGACAAAATTTAATTATATAAAATTTTTAAATAAAAATGTAACTATTTTAATTATTGCAATGAATTTCTTTACACTTTATTTTTCACATCCATATTGGATTGAACCAATTTTCATCACGTGTCTAAATTAATTGTGAAAGTTATCGACATTCAGCAACCACTCATTATAGATCGCACTTAATTATTTATATTAGTTTAATAAATTAGCTATTGTTGGAATCAGCTTGTCGCTACACAGCAGCGAATATTTATCAAATTTTTCCTTTTGAGTTTTCTTTTGAAATCTTGAGGCATTCCCTTAGGTGTGTGGAAAGGTCATATTGTTTGTCGCAAGAATTAGAAAATCGTCAATTAAGCTATTTTGCTCGACCAGCCATGTCTTTTGCGCGCTTTTGATTATCTTTCAAAACTTTGGTCTTAAGATGCTCTTTGTAGTCGAGAATGCCTCCCTGCCACTTGGTGACAGTTCCATTTTCACACACCCAAATTTCTTCAGCCACCTAAATAACGAAATATAAAATATTAATTAATAAAAATAATTCTTGCCCATGTGTGACCATAAGAATAATAATGAGAAAAGTTTTTTCACATTTTTATCTTAAGATTCAATTTAAATTATAAAGACATATCTCAAAATAATTATTTAAGGAAATAGTAATTACCTGATTAATCAGTCTGAAATCGTGAGATACTAGCACCATTCCACCATCAAAATCATTGATTGCATCTGCTAAAGCGTCAATAGTTTCCATGTCCAAATGATTCGTAGGTTCGTCAAAAAGCAGTAAATGAGGAACTTGCCAGGCTAACCACGCGAATACAACACGGCATCTCTGCCCGTCGGACAATTGACGAATAGGACAAATCTGTTGTCTACCAGTCAATCCATATCGACCAATGATTTTTCGCATTTCTTCTCGTTCTTTTACTTCCGGGAAAGCTTTCATCATGTAATCTAATGGAGATATATCTAAATCAAGAAGCTCGTGCAAGTGCTGGTGATACCTTCCGATTCTGAGATGGCTGTTTTTTCTTATCATGCCACTGCTGGGCACCAGCTATAAATCATAAAATAATTAATTTTCATAACGATAGAGACCAGACATTTAATTTTATTTTTTATTTTCATTTTTAACGATACTACTTACATCACCATACAGAAGTTTCAAAAGGGTACTCTTTCCAGCTCCGTTTGGTCCTACAAGAGCTAGTCTAGTATCTAAATCAATACCAAATTCTAAATTTTTATAAATCCAAGGTCCATCGTCGCTGTATCGGAAACTGACGTTTTGGACCATGATAACCGGAGGCGGGATCGTTCCGCAAGATGGAAAGTAGAAATTAAGCGTTTTGTCGTTCGTGACCTTTTCAGTGAGTCCTTGAGCAACCATTTTCGCTAATGTCTTTTCCTTGGATTGTGCTTGACGAGCCAGTTTTGCGGAACCGTGACCAAACCGAGCGATATAATTCTTCATGTGAGCGATTTGGTCTTGTTCCCAGTTGTACTGTTTCGCTTGATTCTCCAAAAGTTCCATCCTCGTTTTTCCGAATGCCTCATAATTACCAGTATAATACTTCAATTGTTTTTTGTGAAGATGAATGATGTTTGTGCAGATACCATTGAGGAAATCTTGCGAATGAGATATGATTACTAAAATTCGTTTATATGTTTTTAATTCTTCTTCCAACCACACACAGGCATCAAGGTCAAGGTGATTTGTAGGTTCATCGAGTAAAAGTAAATGCGGTTTCACATATAGAGCTCTGAATAAAAGCAAATGAAAAAAAATATAAGTAACAATTGAATAAAATTGTTATATCAACGATTTAGTAAATTGTATGCATATAGTTTACCTGGCAAGTGCAATACGCATTCTCCATCCTCCTGAAAAGTCTTTAGTGGGTGTGTTTTGCATTTTTGCAGTGAATCCAAGACCATGTAAAATGTGAGCTGCCCGTGCTTCTGCTGTATCTGCAGACATGTCATCTAATCTTTCGTAAATGTCCATAAGTTGTTCCTAAAGACAAATGTATTATTTAATAGTCAGATTAAGTAGGATATATGAGAATCTTGGAAATTAAACATTCATTAAAAAAATCTTATCAACATAAGAGGAAAAATTTACTATCTAAAGTACCAATATATTCAAGTATATTGATTATTAATTTTTTATATCTATTGTAAAAGGCACAGCAACAATATTTTCAACACTGTAACATTAAAAGAAACCTAAACTACTGACAATAGTACTTAGAACTTCAGTAGTATATAATTTATTCTACAATCAAGGTCGAGTATTGAACATCTGTAATCACGCTATTGGAAAAATGCAAATGCCGTATTTGCAAGCGATCAATATTTGCCCATCCACACGAAAAAGCCTTCAGAAAACCTACCTGTGCGTCCTCTTCGGGACAGTCGACCAGCTCCTCGGCCAGCTTCTCCAGCCTGACCCTCTCCTCGTCGACCTCCATGACGCACTGCAGAGCCGACTTATTGCTGGCTGGCATCTCCCTGGTCAGATGAAAAATGTCGATAGCATCGGGTATGGGCACCTCGCGGTTACCCAGCACCGAGAGCAGGGTCGATTTGCCAGAGCCGTTGAGACCCAGGAGACCGTAGCGCCTGCCGCAATTGAGCTCGAGCATCGTGTCCTGCATGAGCTCGCAGCCGTGAAACGTCACCGAGAAGTTGGAGATCTTGATGTCGCGACTGCGCGGATGCGAGGCCAGCGAACCGGTGCACGCCCGGGCCTCCGCGTTCAGCCGAGCGTCTGCCTCCAGCTTGGCGCATAGTGCCTCTGTGGAAATAGAAAAATGGTTAGTACACGTTGTCGTCGTTACGGTTGATAGGACTTTTTGCGGCGAGATGAGAGAAAGCGTGGCGATGGGATTGCGTTTCGTTTTACTGCATTTTTTGCCCGGGAGTAAAAGTGAGCTGCCAGTGGAATTTTATTGAATTTCGATTTGGGACTAGTTTTTAAATTTATTAAATGTTAAGTATGGCAGTAAGAAGTAAAACTACAGGTGAATTTGTTGAGATAGTGGCAAACCATCATTTTGGAGTAAACTTTAGATTTGACGGATTTGTAGTTTTTTTTTTTTCAATGTAAAAACATTATGGTATTAAATATTCATTTTGAACAATGATATTTAGAAAACTTTTTATTTAAACATTGCTATATTTTTATATAATTTATAAATAAAATTTTTATTCAAGACAATATAATACTTTCCGTTGTCAACAAGAAGAGATTTATGAGCAATGAAAGTGAAGTACAATAAAAACAGAGACACTAGAAAGAACAATAAAAATATTAACTTTCACAAGTTTTTGTTTTGTTCAATTTCTCTATTGACAGCACAGAGAAAATGTTAATCTTTTGATATTTTGTTAAAAAGGCTTTCTACAGGTATAGATTTATATTTTGATAAATCCGTAAAATTTTGATTATAAAAAAACTGACAGTAATGCCACAAAAAAACTCCAGTACTAAATACTTTGCAACATTAAAAGCCAGTAATAGTCTACAATCTGCCCACACTGACACCCACATATGTTCACAAATTTTGGAGCAGACACAGTGTCATCTTGTAAAACCTGCTCCGAAACCTTACCCAGGTCCCAGGCAACAACCCAGAAGTGCCTGCATCAGCAACACCTCCAAAAAAGTGTACCCAAAATCCCTCTTCTCCAGAAACTCACATCCCAAAAAAGCCCGGCCACCTCCGGCCCTCTATTAATACCACATTCCACTTTCAAGAATAAAAAAAAAGAAAAAAGTATATCCCATGAACGTACCCTCTTCGCTGAGCGCAACGGTGCCGTTGGTGCCGTTCTGCTGCGACTCCGCACCAGGGCTGTCCTCCTTGCCGTCCTCGTTGCGCTGGCCGCCCGACGTGGTGGGCTTCTTGCCCGTCTGCCTCGCCTTGGCCGCCTCCTTCTTCTTCTGCTGCTGCTTCTTCTTGGCGTCGGAGGGCATCGCGCGGCTGTGGTCTGTGATGTGTCAGCTGTCGTCGCTCTCGGCTCCTGGAATCTAAAGCGCGGTATCCGATTAAACCAGCTCCAATTTTGGAGAGAGGCGCCCTCGCTCCAGTTACGTAAGCCGCCAAGATAGACAGACACGGGGCAGCCCAGCGGTGCTGGCGAGCTTTTTTTTTTATAGGTTAGGATTCGATCGCGCGCGCGTGGATACACATGACGCACGCGGGTTCGCTTCGATCCGCGATTCCGAGACGGTCTAGCGCCGTGGCATAAGCGAAGATTCTAGAGCCTGCTTCTAGCTCGACTTGTCTTCGCGAAAAAAACGCGGATGAAGCTATCGGTCGCAGCAGACTGTCAAAAAGGGAGCTCGGAGTGTAGGCACGTGTACGCCAGGAGACAGTTGTCTCACCGCGACTAGGACGTCCTCGTTGTCAAGCGGAGCCAACGAACCGTCTCAACCCTCTATATCTACCTACACAAATACCAAAAAGTTTGACCACTCACCTGTGCTCGGACGATCGCTTTGAGTGTCTTGCCTCTTCCTCCTGGATAGCAGTACTACAGCAGGGGAAATCGCTCACGACAGTGGGACACGCGCGAAAATCGTCGGCTGCGCGCGAGAGCGGGGAAAGGGGCGCGGAAATTTGTCTTTTTCTCAAAGCTGCGCGTGCACGCGAGCGAGAGGAGAGAGAGGAACGTGAGAGCGAGACAGCAGCCGCGCGCAGAGAGCGAGTTCGGCGCGCGCGCGCCAACGCCAACAAAGGACCTTGGCGGGGAGAGCAGCAGCCGGGATAGCAGCTCGCTTTGCAATAAGCGCGAGTTGCGGGAAGGGGCGCCGTCTGGTGGTGAAGTTTGCACTTTCGCGCACGGCGAGTGGAAAGTTTTTGATGTTTATGCGTGCCGATTTCGAGGTTGGGGTTTGCGGGGGTTATCGCGTGAAGTGGAAATTTTTAGGTTGGGAAAATGCGGAAGTTTGAGTTGGGTTAGAGTAATTGACGAATTTATTTAGTTTCTAAAATTTTTTATGTAAAGTTTGATCCTTTGGCTTATTAGATATTAAATGACGATTTTTCAAGAACCTAATTTTTATTCCATACTTCCAATCGAGTTATCTTATTCTATCGGAAAAAATTACAGCTATAACATTACATACATATCAAATTACTCAGCTCACATCGAGATGCCCAAAGAAACACGATGTTCTTCGATTACTGCCAGTATCTCGTTTCATCCGCAAATAACAAAGCACCTAGCATCGCAATCAATCATTCGAAACAAAGCAAATTAACTTCATTTCCCGCCTAAACTTCACGAAAATCAGCATCACCGCCCTCTTCACTTCTCCCACCTAACCTCACACTCAACCAGCTGATCAGTGTAGCTGCGTCGGTAAGCCAGAGTCCCAACCATATCCCAAGACTTACAGCTGGCTGCACTACTGCTAGTCTGTCGAGGGCGAGCGAACCTGGCACAAGAGGCTATATAGCGCCGAAAGCGCAAAATAAGCAAGAGACCCACTGCGGAGTGCAGCGCGTCGCGCGGCCTATACACGTCACGCGCAGGCATCAGACATCTCCTGACGTGCGCCTGCGCTTCTCTCTCTCTCTCTCTCTCTCTCTCGCTTTTGTATCCGTGCGCGCGTGTGAGTGTGTGTTTGTTAATGTGGCTTTTCCTCCTGCGCTGCTGAATTTTCTTTTCCGCTCTCACGCATACACACACACAGCCGCGGAAGAGAAAAAACGATCTCTCCGTGTCTGCTCTCGCATTGTGCCTGAATCACACAGCAGTCGCTTCGCTGTCAAAACGCCAACGAGAGAGAGAGGGAGCACGTCCCTTCTTCTTCAGCTCGTTTCTCTGTCCGATTTGAAATTCTGCTTCTCTCTCTCTCGCGCGCGCGCGGGCAGGCAGAAAAACAAGTGGTAAGCTGATACGCACGCGAGAGGAGAGATCGTTGAGGAAGAGCTGCACGCGCGTGCGTCTCTCTCTGTGTGTGTGAGTGCGCTCTCGGACGAGTCCGCCGGACGTAACCTCGTAGGCTTGGCTGCTGCCAGAGTGACGTGGTGCGCGCGCGACAAGCTCGTATACTTAATTGCTCGCGAGGTGCGATTGCTTTTCCGGGTCGCCGACGGGGCCCTCCTTGCGCCAAGCGCCATTGGCCGACCCAGTTTGCTGGACGCCGAGCGCACGACTACCTGTCTGCCTCTGGGCATATTGATTTAGCCTGAATCTTGGCTCAGATTGTTTCACTTTTCTTCCTGGCTGGCTGGATAAACAGAGGGCCAAGGCTTAGAGCAGGCAGGAGCTCTCGGAGGCTCGTGGTTGGCAAGAGGTGCTAAACAGCCAAGATGAATAAGAAGACGGGCACTGCCACTGCCAGATTAAAGCAGGATTATTTAAGACTTAAAAAGGACCCCGTGCCGTATGTGCAGGCTGAGCCAGTTCCTTCCAATATACTCGAATGGTATGTTTGAATTGATTTGATTGACAATGATTGTTTAATAAGCATAAAGCTAATTGGCTAAATATATTTTTCAGGCACTATGTTATTAAAGGACCAGAAAACACTCCTTATGAAGGTGGTTTCTATCACGGTAAACTTGTTTTTCCAGGAGAATTTCCATTTCAGCCACCCAGTATCTACATGACAACGCCAAACGGCAGATTCAAAGTTAACACAAAATTATGTCTTTCGATATCAGACTTCCATCCCGACACTTGGAATCCAGCTTGGAGTGTTTCTACTATTCTTATTGGATTACTTAGTTTTATGGTAAGATTTTGTTTTCTATTTTAAAACTTCTGCCTTATTTTGCATAATTTTCTTAGCCTAAACATACAGATTTTGCTTTCCTTGTGAGCTTGTATCCAAAACTTATGAGTATGATGTATAAAAATATCATTTATATTCAGTCTGTATTATCATATCTCAAGACCTGTAGATAATCAATGTTTCAAGTTTGTTACATCATAGATTGTTGTTCATTTAGAAAGAAATATTTGTTGTCTATCTGAAAGATTTAGTAGGCAGAGGTTATATATTTTTAAATTATGAAAATAAGTTTATCTAACAAGATTAAATTTGTTTTACAGATTGAATCAAGCTCAGCATTAGGAGCAATTAACACTCCAGATTATGAAAAGAAAATTTTCGCAGCACAGAGTCTAGAATATAACTTGAGAGACAAATTGTTTTGTGAACTGTTTCCTGACACCGTTGCAGTAAGTTATGATACATTCATTTTATTTTACTTTCAAGGGCAAATATGTCCTTTTACATGTGTAAGAGTGTAAAATAGTGTAAAATGTGTTATATTGTGCTATATTAACTGTTTATATTAATTGTAACAGGTTTACAGATATAAATCAGATAATTTATTCAAATTTAATACAGCTCTTATTAAATAATAGTATGAAAGTGAGAAAATATATCCTTGAATGTTTTATAAATCTATTACATACTTTGTTTGATATGTATGGTTTCTATTCTTCAAATAATCAAAAATTAAATCAAAATAGTAACAGCAAAGATAATATTTTTTAATAATTTATTAATATTAATAACGTGCATAAATTCTTGGAATATTCTTCTAGAATATTCTTTAGATATTTCAATTTAAATAAGCTCAATACTATTATTGTATACGTTTAATGTTACTTTTGAAACCTACAATATATTACGTAAAGTTAAAAACTTTTACTTTAACACTATTAGAATTCGTTTAATAAAATAGAGCAATACGAAATATCGTCACCATAACAGTTATAGAAATAGATTTTATTGTGAAGATTATAATAAAATATATCGATGGAATTGTAATCTTTACAAAAAATAAACTTAACATATTACAAACATTGCAAGAATATAAAAGAAATATAAAATCAAACTAATTTTATTAAATTATTTTTTAGACCATCAAAAAAGAGTTGGAGCGCAGGAAAGAACTGGAAAAGCTAGCGAGGCATCGGGCGACGCAGTCCGAGGGTTCGTCGATTGTGCGCGACGATCAGCAAATGGAACAAAGTCCGCTCCACAGTGCACTCACGAATTTCGCCATGTTCATAGGGTTGGCTGTATTCGCCTTCGCTGTTAAGTACGTCCTCAGGAGCATCGCCACTCAGGAGTATGCCATCGAACAGTAGAGACAAAGCAGGAAAGAGCGAACGAAAACAAGCCACAAAAGCGCTGTGCGCTTTGTTTAAATACTATTATCAAACGAAAGAAAGATAAGAAAAAATAAAACTAAAAATCAAGTCATCGGGAGAGAGCGAGACATTTCGATGACGACGCGAAAGCGATTTTTCTTGACTTCACACTTTCTTCAATACTAGCGCGTAACGAATTAAACAAAATAAAAATAATAAGGACAATGTTATTATATTAGATTTTGATATTCGAGAATAGCACAGGGTACGAATTGATCAAATCCGAGACACGCCGAGCCTCTCAGTTCCTATTCTGGTATCTTCAGACTATTTAAGAGGAAAAACAATGTAATATTCTTCCCCCTCTTTATTCCGCTCTTTATTATGCGTTCGTACCTAACGTTCGTTCTCGAAGCTCATTCGTATATCAAAATATCACTTTGGTGCTTCTCTATCACGTGCGCGCTCTCCTACATTTTCGAAAACTAAAAGAGTTAAGATTAAGGCTTCTTCTAGCGCACATGGTTCAAGTATTTTTGTCAAAAATGATGAACGTACGCTCTCGTTCCACCGTTCGTGCCAATAAGAAGTAATTTAGTTGAGAATTCAGTAGGCAGATGATAATTATATCCAAACCAGCACTGGGTTTTGTAAATAAACGTAGCCGATAAAGTTTCCTTTCTTCTGAAGCGCTTTGTATCGATGTTTTTTCTTTTCTATTGATACTTTATAGAAAATTGTGTACAAAAAGAGGTAAATATTTCGTTAAAATACAACAAAAATATACTTCAAACATTTCTTCCCAATAAACTTTGTAACTACAATTTTTCTGCGTCAAATAGGACGTCAATGCGAGGTTAAAAATAAATACAAAATGATTTCCTGTACTTTTTACAGATATGTTTTAAACAGTTTTTAAAATAAATTTTAACGATCTAAAAAAAATCATAATCGCATTCTTGTTCACAAACGTTTAAAGTTGTTCAACGAAAAACTCTGATTCATGCTGTGACACGTACAGAAGTAAGAAGGGAAAAAAGAAAAATAATTCCCAATTCTTTCGTTGTTAAATGAAGGGGATGTGTTATATCATTCATTGAATAACTTGCAGATGTCAATGATGATGTTACATTTTTAGTTCTGCAACTCAAAAAAAAATGTAAATAGAAATTGCGTATAAGTTACTGCTGTAAACTTGCAAATATACATTTGTTTGCTTAGAAAAAAAAACAGTTAAAATATGTATATTTTTTTTTATTTTAGTTACTTTATAGAACCACTGAAAGTATCCATTTATCCATTTCCTGCAATGTTCAATTTGTTTTTACCAAGTAAAAAAATTATTTTCAAATTAAAACTCAAAATTATTAATGGCATTCGTAAATATGTTGTAAATTATTGATTCCTTTTTTACATTTACAGCAAATTTACCTAATTATATCTATCTAAAATTCAGAATTACAGCTTTTTCAATTAAATCGTTTTTTAATAGTTTTGTGTTAAATATTTTTACTTTTGAAGTTAACTTGTGCACATTCTCACTTATCTACAAATGTTTCACCTCTTGCAAAGCAATTTGATCATGTATATTTATAATTTAATTATAATTTATAAAAATTATTTGTTTTTGAATTTTACAAATATATAATTTAAGTATTTATTTTCTTTTTATAATACATAAAAGTAAAAATGTTAAAATTCTTTTTAAAAAAGGGTGATCTGTATTACTTTACAAACAATCATCATTCCGTTTCAAGTATATTTTATTCTTAATTTATTTTTTTGTTTTTGGTGCACAATACTATAAGAAATATTGTTTAGTTAAAATAGTATAATACATAATGAACTAAATTGTCAAATTTACGGAGAAATAGAATTTTTAAGAGAATCTTGTATATTAGATTTTCTTTAAATTTAATTTAACGTTAAGGAAATTTTTACTTACTATATATAATAATTCATTTCTTCAAATCATTTTAATTAAACATTTTAACTAAAACACTTTTTAATCCTTGATTTAATCAAAATGATTACCAATTTTTTAGTTTGTTAAACGTTTCAGAATCAAAGTCTCACTATTTAAAAATGCTTAGTAACAATCCGTTACCTGAAAGATTGAATAGTTTCTGTTAGACGTCGTCCATAAAAATTGGAAGAGAAAGTATCTTCTAGAAGTACTTATATTACAGATATAGATAAGGACACACAGATGTATGCATAGCAATGTCAGCATATATCTAATATTTTCGGAAATAAATAATAATTTTTATTTTACGAATCATACTTTTTCCCAGTTGGATAGTTTTTAATTGTGAACTGTGTTATCCTTGAATTAGCCGTCCTTGCTATACTCATAAAAAATTGCATGATAGCGAAAGCCATACAGTCGTGGAATTAAGTACGACTAAAGTCACGATTATATGGATTCGAATTCTAAACTTTGAAGAAACTAACAAGAAGAGAATCTGAGGGTCACAAACTTTTCTGGAAAAAAGATGCCCTAGAATATTTTATGTCCAAGAATTTGTGTTGATTCGCTTAAAATCTCGAGGTTGGACGTTTTCAATACTATCTTAAGAAAAATAAATTTTAACTAAAATATCGAAAATTAAGTTTATTTAATTTTTAAATAAAGTTTTAAAGTATAAACATAAATTGGAAAAAAATAATTTTTGATTTTTTTTCAGAATTGACTAATATTGAATTGGTATAGCAAGTCATGATATTTTGAATTTAATAAATGTCATAAAGCTTATTTTACATTTTCAGCTTTTTTAACGATACGTTTGTACGGGGGCCTACTTTTCTTATGAAACGTTAAAGTTAGGAGGACAAGTGAAAGGTCAGGTAGAAATTTATAAAGAATACTAAATAGGAACCGAAAAATTATGTCGTAAACATAAGTTGGAAAAATTTTTTTGGATAAATTTCAATGATTTTGTTAAAAAAATTATTCGTATTAGAGTAGTCAGTAATGTTTATAAGTTGAGATTTTTATACTAATATTTTTCTGTTTACAACTTTACAAAAACAATGAAACTTTTTAATAAAAGGACTCTGTTTGCTTCTTGTAAAACATATTATCTTTAAAATCAAATTTTTTCCCAACTGATCTATTTAATTAATGATTAAGACATTATTTTGAGTACATGATTATGAGTTTATCTTTTACTTTACCTTTTTTGTATTCTGTTTTGAATAAATTTTTGGAATAATCTACTAGAATATAATCTTAATAGTGCAAAACGTTTAAAAAACGTTATTCTAGTGTTTAAAACTATTAGGAAAATAAATATTTTTAAACGCATTTGTTTATCTAAATGAAAAATCGAGTAACATTTATTGATAATACTTATTTTTGAATACATTTTGAATACATTATCAATTTTATAATATATTATATATTTCTATACACACATATATAATTTAATTATAACATACTAATACGTTGTTTATACATAAGTACGCAACAAAAAAACCCTTATTTCTGTTTTACAGCTAAGGTGTCAAAGCACTAAAGCTAAAAATTGCTTATATCTATGTACAAAGAAATTCTAACAGTTAATAACTGAGCCTACAACCAATTCATGATATACAAACGTTTTGAAACTATTCACAATCGATATTCTTAACATCTACTGAGAGCAAGTTCCAAAGCTTGCACAATTTTAACAAGGGTACAGTATTACAGGTCAATCCTGCTCAACCTATTCGTTAACATGACATAGTTAACATAATTTCACAAGGTTTAGCGTAGTTAATTTGACATAGTTTAACATCATTTTTTTAAGTCGATATTGTTAAACAAATTATTAATAATTTAAAATTTTTATTATGAAAATAATTTCGACTTTTTATATAAAACAAATCTTTTTATACCCTTATCAAATATTATCATATTTCGTATTCAAAGTTGAAGATGAATCAACTTTTCGTATTTTACTCAAACACTCTTCCAAAGTATTTTCTTTTGCTATTAAAATTTTTCTCTTTCGATTTTTTTGATCCATTATTATATGTTTATTAACTTTTTGATCATTTATAGTGGCATTCTTTTCATTCTGATTATCATCATTAATTCTGTTAACAGTAAGATCAATGTCTCTTTTTTTATCATTCTCAAATTTCTCAATGATTTTATTCAATAATTGTTGTTGACTTGAAGGCAAATCTAAAATGCAATAAAAATATAAATTAATCATTATAAATATATTGTTAAATTTATTTCTACATATGAGTATATTTTCATCACTATATTACTATGTTCACAATATCAGACAGTCGGTAATTTTAATACCTGGTCTATTCTTTTTAACATGTCGAAAACCATGAAATTCATCGCTCTTTCGAGTTTCTTGTGGTACTTTTTCAGTTTTTGAAGGAACTTCTGCAAGCGAATGAGCTGCAATTAAATTTCGCTTTGTACAAATGCGTTTTAATTGTTTTCCACAATCAAAATCACTTTCTCTAGATCGTTTTTGCGATTGATATTTCGCGATCTTTTCTCTTTGATGACAACTTTTGGTAATTTTATCTGTAAATTCAGTTTGTTTTGGTTGCCCAAACCTATCGTTCAGTTTCGGAGACAAATTATGAATCTTTTTATCTTCCATCATTCTCGATTTATTTTTTGCATGTTCAATGACTTTATTGTCTACATCAGATTTATTGAAACCATTTATTTTTTCAGATTCACTAACAGCAGACAAAACTTTATACTTATTTTTGACAGGGTTGTTTAAATGTTTGTCTTTCTTTGTTGTAGAAGATTGCTCTTCACACGGTACAACAAAATTAAATAATGAATTTAAAAATATTGTACAATCTTTTAATATATCTGAATCTGAAACATTATAATGCATACAATATCAACAGTAAACATTGTGTACCAAATTAATTATTGATTATAAGTCATCTTACCATTTTTATTACCATTAAATGAATATATATTTAAAGACTTTAATAAATCTTGAATGATGATATCTGCTCTTGAAAATTCATGTGTTTCTTTCTCATGGCGAGTTTTAATAAATCGTTCTAATTTATTACGCATAATTATGCAAATAAAATTTTTTAATGCATTAGATGCAGCTTTACTTGTTCTTATACATTGGATGTCCATTATGCCATTAACAGAAGAAACATCAGAATCCTTAAATTTATCAGCTTCAATATATTTTGCTTTTACAGATTTCACATTTTTATTTTTCGAACGTATTAGATCGGAAGTGTTAGATTCCACTTCGTAATATTCATTTTCCTGGTCATTTGGACAATTTCTACAAATTTCATCTAGAATTTAAAAGTGAATATATTGTTTCATGTGATTTGATAGAAATGTATATTTTAATTGGAAAAAATATAAAACCGACCGCATGTACAGATGTTTAAATCAGTATGATTAATAATCCATTTTTTATCTGTGAATACTGAAATAAATATTGTTCTACAGAAGATTTTGAAATGCTCATTTGTCCAAATATTTTGTAATTCACATCGTTGTTTAGAATTTAATAAAGGACAGTTTAATAAAGTGAAATCTTTTGGTTTTTTGTTCAACATTTGTTCAAAACACGTTATATATTCATCAAGAGTTTTTTCTACTTGTTCAACCTTCGCTTGATTTAATATAACTAGTATAACATTCGTGAATGATTTTGAAAATTGAGACAATCTATAAGGCACTACTGATTGCCTTAGAAATTCATTTAGTAGTTTACATTTTTCAGCTCCTTCCGCTGCACCTATGTAATCTATAAAAAATAGTAAAAGAATTAATAATGATTAGTATTAAATCATTTTTAATTAGACAATGAGAATGTTACCTATACTTTCTTGATACCATATTTTAATAAATGGCCAAGCAAGTTTAGTACTATTTTGTACAAGAAATTGAATTGGAAATTTCGATGACCATGATAAATTCGTAATATCAACATAATCTCTCAAACATTTCAATTGTTTCTTGGAGAAACGTCCTAAGATGTTTTTGTCTTTTAAATGATAAGAAATTGTTGTAGGATGCTCTACGCACCATGCTACAATTTTTCTTAATCTTTTGACATTGTAATTTAAACTTTTATAATACGACTGATTAATTTCGACTTCACATATCAAATCTTTTGATAAGTCAATTTCTTGAATCAAATTGCAAACGAAGATTTTCCATTTATAATTGGATTCTTCGTTAATCCATTTGTATTTATTTAATTCCTCCATCTATGTTAAATAATAAATTCAAATTACAAGTTTACCAGATGAGTTACAAGATTATTGTATGAGTTTATGCAAATAATGTAAAAACTAAATATGATAAAATGTTAAATATTTTATTGATCAAATTTTCAATTATGCCAATATACTACTTATTTTTTTTATTTTTTCTATTATGAGAAACTAAAAACTATATTAATAAGAGAACTAAGTGAATTCAAATTTTCTAATATTATACATGCATACGTACTTACCGATATGCTTTTTACAATAACTTTAATTTAAGACGCTTAATAAATTAAGCATTATAAGATAAGAAATATGTAATAAAACGTAGATTGAACTATATTGAAAAAAACTTGATTATTACTTTTGGTAGTAAGAACTGTACTTCTGCTTTGTTAGTGATGAAAATGATTACTTATTGTAAGACAACGATAGATAGTACATATATTGAATAAACAAACAATAAAAGTCACAGCAGTTTCGAATACTCTCGCTTCATACTCATTAGTAATGATACAATATATACACATGCTCATACAAACACATACACACACACATAAGCAATCAGAGTGAAGCAAATAATGTAGATTTTAGACTAATTAAGAGAATTTTATACGTAAATGCGTGTTTATTGAAGAACTATTCTACCTTTCTCTTTCTTTTTGTTTATTTATACACTGCCTTTCGACTCAAGATAACAATTAGTCATACATTAGAGAATCGGTATAGATTCAAATCATTTCCAGCAAATTTCAATTTTGAATACTTCCATTCATCAAAACAATAACGTCTTAAAAATTACTATCATCTTATTTACTGCAGCAACCAATACATTTGATTATCACAGAATGAGAATTTGTAAGTATAGTATAAATTAAAGATAACTCAAGCAAAATTTTGAATAAAACAGAAAAATATATGTTTTTATTATAGAAACTCAAAAATGATTATATTTATTGATAAAGAAAATCTAATTTCGGAGCGTTAAAATCCATCATAATCCTAATTATCACACTTGTCATAATCAGAAAAAATAGGACAAAACACGCAGATGCATGGTAATATCCGACCCAATTTAATAGCGCTCGCGAACTGTTTAGAGCGGTAAGTCAAACGTTTATGCTACCACGTTCGTCGGATCGCTCTCGGTCCGCAGCGAAGCGCAGAGCGATTAACGCTGAATCTGAATGACGCGTTGTCCGGGCTCGTTCGCGAGGAAGGACGCTCCGGCATCCTGCGTATACTTTTATATGTATACGGATGATTCAGTACTTAGTGTTTGCTTAGAGATTTATTTTGTTGAAGAGCGCTTGTTTTATTTGAAAATCTAAAT
>JAPYZB010000713.1:0-17156 GCA_030522745.1 Eupelmus kiefferi | reverse complement strand
AGTAAGACAAAAATTACTATGTTCTGTACCAAATATTGCTAGAACTATAGGAAAATTTGCTAGATTTCTAGCAATATTTGGTACAGAACATAGTAATTTTTGTCTTACTGGCAACTCTGTCCCACCGTTAGTAGAAAACATTGTAATTTTTAGTAAACCTTTTTCTCCGTGTAATATAAAATAGCTTATATCAAAATATCGCGGGATATCATTAGCAGATTCATATTAATTTAAGCGAAGAAAATATAGATTTAATTATTTAGTTAAGTATACTGTGTTTTAAAAATGTTTATTATAAAAATAAATTCATAATATGTATACGTAATCTTCATTAATAATCATAAATAATTACATGCGTGCATTAATTAAAATGTTCTTGCTTAAAAAGTGTTTGAAATATCTTTTTGGGGTAGTAAAAAATCATGTACATTTAAATGCAAATTATCAAAAGAACATTCTAACTTTTCACATCGTACACTTTATATAAAATAATTATAATAAATTATAATACATTTTAATTTTTCAGGGTAGAATATAACAGTAATATTATTCTATAAAGGCTAAGAAAATTAGAAATTATTTTTTTGTATAAAATTATTTCTATATTATGTTTACTTTTCATTATAAAAATTGTTAAGTTATATGATTTTTATTTTCAACGTCAATACAAAAAAACTTAAATATAAAGTAAATTTTCTTCCTTATTCCATATAACACCAATCAAACCCATTATAAAAAAGTACAAAACAACAATACTTTAAAAAATCGAACTCTAAACCGCAAATTCATAGCATCAAGTTCGTTCTTTGCTCGCTAGAGGGCGTCTCGTCAATTTCACGCAGTCCGCGATAGAAAAAGAGCACGGCACGCTCCGCGAAGACAACAAGAAAAAAAGAAAAGAAAGCCTCCCTCTAGCTCTCATTCTCTCTAGCCAAGCTCTCGAGCATTAAGCTCCTGGCGCTCGCGACTAATTACGTCACGCCGTTCAGAGTAAACGCGGATTAAAAGGAGCCCCCGCTCTCGAGTTTGTAGCCCGTTGGAAAGTTCTTTACCTCCGAGCTACAGATAGAGCCGCTGCTGCTGCTGGCCGCTCCTCTGTAGGATTAGCGTGCTACGATATTTTGCGGGCTGCTTCAATTTATGCGCGCTCAGAGCTGCTTCTTTTCTGGCCTCGTCGCGGCCGAGCTCTTTTGTTAATCAGCGCTGCTGCTGCCGCGCTGCTTAGAGAGGCGAGCAGGAAAATTAATGCCGGCCGGAGGAAGGAGGAGGATTTGTTGCTCGGCTAATTGATACACAAGGCTGTAATTAACCGGCGTTTTATTTTCTCACTCGCGAATTACTCGCGCCCGGTTATTCTTCTCTTATTTTTGCTTCGCCTGCTTGGCTTTTCGCTGATGAGAGCGGTTTGTTCGACTAGGCTTCTTAAGTGCTTTTCTCTCTGGGTTCTTAGATTATTTTAGCGCTGGATTGTTTTCGTGCTTATTCGTTGATGGATTATTATTATGGAAATCGGGAAACTTCAATTCAGTTGGCATTTGTCCATTTATAATAAAATATGATTTACAAATAGTCTGACATTATTATATTTTCATAGTAAATATACATTTTTTTATGTTTTTCAAAGTACTCTATAAAGTGTTTGCATCTGGGAGATGAAATCAACTTGGAGTAATACTTTACATCATAATATACAGGGATAATCGGTTCTTAAAGTTCGTAAGAGCTTTTAAATCAAATATTTACAAAAAGTTTTCTTACCTCTACTTTTTATTGAGTAATAGATACAGATCGCAAATCCATTCATATGTATATCGTTTCATCTGTTTCTAGGCTGCTATATTATTTAAACTTTTTCGAATTCCCTTACATTAAACATCAAACATCAGAAAAATCCCAACTCGCCCCAAAATATTTATCCCAGCTTGCATAAAACATACAAAACCCCAACCAGCCAACCCAGCCGCACGCACTCACACACGCTTAGCACTAAAATCCTAACGCGGCTCAGTTTTAAAATATATAATAAACAAAAAATGCCCGACTACGTTCGGTCCCCCGGTGCGCTCTCTCATCCCCAGGCCTGTTTTCCGGTCCGATTGTACAGCGCGCTGCAAAATTCTTCCCCCGAGGGAGAGACAGTGCGGGGGAGGCCGGGGCAGAAACTGCCGCGGAAAACGAGAAAGCGGGAAGCCTGAAAAATCCCCTTTCTATACGTAAATTTCGCGTGCGTCGTATGTGCCCGGGCCGCGAGCCACCGTGTATATATACGTATACGTACGTCGGCTCGTAATACGCGCGTGTATGCGCGTATCTATATATGTATATGCGTGGGATATGTGCAGTGCTGGCGCGTATGTTGCGATGGCGACCGAGCACAGGAAAATTCCGGGATTGCGAGAGAGAGAGAGAGAGAGAGAGCCTGACCGACGTTGAAGCACGAGCAATCGTTCATTTGAGCGCGAAGAACGACTGACGTTTATTTTTCTGACAATTTTCGAATGTGTATATGCGGGGGACCGAGAGAGCGAGCGGGCTTGGTGTGCGCGGGTGTATGAATATTTAGAGCGCTTTTTTTCTATTATGAGTAAAAACTGTTTTTCTCTGGCGCTGGTTTATTGCTTTTTGTTGCTTGGTTGAGGAATTTTGGTATTGTGGATGGATGATGTTGTTGAGGAAAATATGGTTATTATGTATTGGGAGTTCTATCGGCATTTTCATGTTGTTTAGTTAGGTTGTTAAGATGATTGTATGAAAAAATCTTATTTAAGATTATGTCATACGTATTATGAAAAAGAATCGAACATTTTGTAGGCTTTATATTAACTGGAAAACTTAGTACGTGTTTTAAGATTAATAGCAATAAGTAAAATGAAAAAATAACTAGAAAAGTAGTAAAATAAATAAATTTTTCTTCACAAAACATTTTTTTATAATATTACTTTATCTAGCTTAATAAATTACTAAACTAATATCAGAATTTTTTGCCTTCAATAATGAAAAAATGAAACGAAAGAATGAAGAATGGAAGAATGATACTTAAATGAAAAATGTATGAAACTTAATATTAATATTAATATTAACTTATTATTAATATTAATAAATTTGAATTTAATGAGTCAGTTATTAGATATAACTTATTCAATTTCTACTCAATCACAAAGTTTAAGATGCTACGAATCTTAGGTATATGGTAAATAAATATATGTTATATATGTTTAGTGCTTGCAAGCTTTTTAAATATCAGATAAAAATTTATATTATAATCAGCCGGAAAAAATTTGTTAGAATATCGCTGAAAATTTACAAAAACGATTAAAAATTATTTATTCTTAATATTTATAATAGTATTGAAATTCAAAGTTTTAAGTACCTATATCGTTGCTAGCTAATCCTTTCTTTAGCAGAAAATTAGTATACATATGAAAATTTAGTTAATAATCCGAGAAATATTAAATCACTTTAAAATCAATTTCAACATAATTAAGTTTAATGAGATTATTTAAATAACCCAATCGAATATTTTTACAAACACAAGATACTCAGCACAACCCCACTAGAAATTCATCACAAATCCCTTAAAACATCGACAAGTCCGCATCATTGATATTCATCAAAGCAGCCCCAATCCCTCTCACATTAATCTCGAAATCCGCGAATTGTCACTTTGTCACGTAGCGTATTACGCAGCTCCTTTGCATGCTTGTCTCGCGCCCGCGGCGCCCCTTTCATCATCCAATCCGAGAAATCAAGCTTAAAGAAGCCAAAGGGGAGCCCGAGAAAACAAACACGAGCACACCTTGCCTCGCGCTCCTGATATTTCATCTCAACACTTGTACGCCCAGCGCTGCGGAAGTTGATGACTGCGCGACTCTCCTTTTATTTTTTCCATCTCGCCGGGACGCGCGTTTCCACGAAACCGAGCAAGAAACAAGACGAGCCAACGCACAGACACACACCCACACACAGGGCCGTCTCTCTGGCTTTGCGCTGCCTCCGTCCTTCTTTTCTCGCGGGCTGCTCCGCCTACTGGTCTTTCTCTCTCTGGTTTCGTCTCTCTCTATCTCTCTGTGTGCGCTGTTGGAAAATCTGAAATGGAGTCTTGGATCAGCCGTGATTACGGCGCGGCCAGCCGCGGAAAAGGAGCCGGCCTCGCGCTTCTGCAAGCGCACAGAGAGTGGATACTGCTGCGCGCTGGCTGCTTTTTAAAAGAAAGAGAAGCGAGTGAGGCCCGACTGGATGAGCAGGAGGCGAGCTTTCTAAGAGGCGGAATTAAGCTGAAGACGCGGCTTGAATAAATGTGAGAAGAGTTGGGCTTCTATCTTGCTCTTGGACTGAGGACAGATCGAAATATTTTTCTTGGTTTTGTAATGATGGATGTTTTTTTGTGTGGGTTGGTTTTATGGGAATTTAGTATTATTAAGGTATTGTATAAAGTGGGGTACTAAATTCAATTTGTTGAATCCGCATTTGATATAAATCAAGTAGTTAAAGCAATAATTGTTAATTGTTTAATACTTAAATTAGAATTATATTCTCTACGTATGTGATCTATTAAAATCATTAGTTAAACAGTATACTCATTAAAAAATTACCTAAAAGTAACTGACTTCAAAAATGAAAGCTTGAGAGTAGTACTATACTTATAGATAAGATGCATCATGTTCTAATATTAAAATTTGAGTCAATGTATAAGAAAGTAGATTATTAAAAAAAGTAGAGATTTATATAGGTTTATATAGAGCACTACTTACCTCCTTTATAATAGGCGGTCGATTTGGCGTAGAATAACTCTAGAATAGCTCTCGGGGGATAAAAAAGGAAAACTAGGAGACATATCCAAGAACTCGGCTCCTCCTTTCTAAAACTCAAAAAAGAAGCGGAGCAAGAGCAAGAAAAAAAGTCGAGGATGAAAAATATCACAGAAAAATTTTCCTCCTCAAAGTTAAAAGAAAGCCGGATAGAAGAAAACTATCTCGTCCAAGTCTACCTCGCTGCAGTACCTGCGCGAAGAGCGTAAAAACTACAGAGACAGTGAGAGAGGAGGAGAGGAGAGGGGAGAGGGCAAAATTATGAAGACTTTGCATTTGCAGTCTCGCGCACACAGAGAAAGAGCAAAGCCGCTCGAGCGCGTTTTTTTTCCCTATGCTAAATGAAACCGCACGTAAAAACGAGCGCGAGGTACCAAGACGCTCGAGTGAATCGCCTCCCCGACACCTACGAGCTACGACTTCGATCCGCCTCTTTTTCTCTCTCTCTCTCTTTTCAACTCGTCGCGCGCGCGCAAGCATAAAAGCCCGGGTGTATAACGCAGACGCGAAGAGCTAAAATTGCGCATAGCTGAGAGTGAGAGAGAAGAGGAAGTGAATCGATAGCAATTTTTTGCGCTCTTTTTGAGGGTGGTTGTGCTTTTCTCATCTTCAAAGCTTTGAGCTCTTATGTGAATTGAAAAATTAACCTTTGTCGGGAGAATGCTTTTGTAATGATTTTTATTTTTAAAATGGAACTCATTCTTTCTAAGGATCGGTTGGATTTAATTGAAAAATAAATTGTTAAAAAGTTAAAATGGGAAAATTGGTTGTTGCATCGCATGGTAATGTTTTCACAACATGGATTATACGAATATAGCTGTAAATACTATAAATAAATATTCATAATGTTTTAGTTCTTTGTCAGCAACAATCAGTGATTGAATCGATCAGGGTTAGAATGATACGGTACTGCAGAATATTGTCGTATTTACGTCAAATAAGTAAGACTGCTATCCGTATATTCACAGTAAAGAAAATTTTAATGGCATTTCCAAGAGATTTAACACTATCAATCATGTATTCTGAGGTATTCTCATGTATTCTAAGGCTTTTGGGATCACTGACTCCGAATCTGATGTCCGTTGACCACTAGCGCGCCAGATTCAAGGTCATTTAAAGGTCAAATTGATAAAAAGAGATTTAAAAAAATCCAGAAAAATACATTCATAGGTTTTTGGGGTCGCTGATTCCAAATCCGAGATCTGTTGACCTCCAGTACGTCAGGTTCAAGGTCATTTAGACATTATTTGAAGGTTCAGCTGAGAAAACCGATTGGAAAATTCCGGAAAAATGTAAACATAGCTTTTTGGGGTCGCTGATCCAAAACCCAAAGAGGAGATTACATTGAAAGAAAATGTGTAAAAAGTTCAGAGAAATACGTATATAGATTCCTGGGACCTCTGAATTCTAATTTGAAGTATGTTAAAAATGTAATATGTTCTGGATTTATGCCTGCCCCCAGGGCGCCTCCACGTATTTTTCCGAACTTTTTAAGCATTTTCTTATCTAATGTTATCTTTAAATGACATTGAGCCTAACACGATAGAGGCCAACAGTATCAGGATTTTGGATCAGCGACCCCGAAAACCTATGTTTACATTTTTCCGGGATGTTCCCATCGGTTTTCTCAACTTGATCTTCAAATGATGTCCAAATAACCTTGAACCTGACGCACTAGAGGTCAACGGATATCGGATTCGGAATCAGCGACCCCAAAAACCTTAGAATACATGATAAATCTTTTGAAAATGCCATTAACAAGTGATGGTGTCTCCAGTATTTTGAGGAAGGGGGGGGGGGGGTGACTGAGGTGTTGGGAGTGGTCCGTTTCGGGTGGAATCGTCTTATAATTGATAGTAGATACTTAAAAAAAATTTTTTATGCTTTTTGGCCCCAAAATGAATTGGGATAACAACGGCTTTAGAGGCCCTCCTTCTTTAAAACCAATATTCTAAATCATTTAAGAATGATATTTGAACAAAGTTTCTTATTTATCTCCGTGAATCTAAAAACTTTGTTAAAATTATAAGTTTCATTCGATGCTTTCATTCTATGTTTTATGCGTTGTTATTATAATTTGAGATTTTCCAAAGTGTCAAATAATTATACATGAAAGGAAGGGTAA
Organism: Eupelmus kiefferi; assembly: GCA_030522745.1. Taxonomy (NCBI): domain Eukaryota; kingdom Metazoa; phylum Arthropoda; class Insecta; order Hymenoptera; family Eupelmidae; genus Eupelmus; species Eupelmus kiefferi. Next base: position 10,223 of record JAPYZB010000713.1, on the reverse strand, counting down.
CTATGTCTTGATTTTTGACAACTCATTATATTTATTTAGTTATTAATTACTTTCTCTGGCCCACGAGAGAAATGACCTTTTCCAAAGATTTGATATATGTATTCTTTTATTTTTATAATGTGCTGAAAACAAATCCGAGATTAAAAGTGCTTCACAACTCTCAATTTTTTATTAAAACGTAAAAAATTACTCTTAATAGCAGAAAATCTGACTTTAAAAGGATTAGCATAGGTAACTGGGTATAGAAAATAAATAAAATGACTATAGAACTTCACCTACTTTTATATTTTCATACGCTAGCGCCTAAATATAAAATTACTCCTATGATCTAAAAATATAAATAACATTGATTTGATAAAAATATTATAAAAACAGAGACAAATTGTTCTCGAGACAGCAATCAGCTGTACATAAGCAGTGGTTTTGAAATAATTATTTTGAAGTTTGAATGTTGCGACAAATACTGTCATGTTTTCTCCAGAACACCTATGTGCAAGAACCACATTAGTTTCTATAAAAGTGTTGGAAAAACCTAAAGTTACTTCTGCAGAAAATTTTGCGAATCTACTAAATTCTTTTCCCGTGGGGGAAGTAATAGCACTAATGTTTTCAGCAGAATCCCCCTAGAACGATGACGGCTCCAACTCAAAGGTTGCCTTATTCGTCTGTTCCATATCGAAAAGCTTTTATGACCTGTAAATCTTATTAAAGAAGGGCAGAAGCAGGGGAATCCCTTTTGTGTTTTCCATTATATATCGCATTTGTCCGAGCGCGTAGTTTTGGGGTAAAATGCGGTCGTCGATATGGTCTAGGCATTAAATGCCAACACCCTCTCATCAGCCCTCGTACAACGCGTTGATGTGATTGATAAAATTTCATTTACTCGCTACATGTATATTTCTTGATAAACCCAAAAGGTTCGGATATCTCGAATAAAAATTGAATTTGACCGGCGCACAATGGACTCTTGTCATGCGATATTTCGTGTATTTACGTTAAAACAAATTTCTTATGAATCATAAATCTAGTCTTTATAATAGTAATTTGTAAGAATTAGGAGAATGTTTTTATTAACTTCTATTATACGTAAGATACTTTTACCAGACTGAAATTTTTATTATTGTTTGTTATAAATAGAAAAATGTTCACTTTTACTTTATACAATTTGATGTATTGTACAAATGAAAAATATTTAAAGTAAAATATTTGATTTAAAACATCCTTTTTTATGGTCCAGAATTTAGCATCCAATTTCTCATTGGTAAAGGTTCTAAACTATCGTAAAATATTCCAATGCTAAATTTGTGCACATACCATAGAGAACAATATTGTTTTAATCGATAGCTTATTTATACAAGTAATAACATAATAGAAAAAGATTTTCTAAATCTAATTTTTTGTACTAAAAAAAATCTAAATAAGTTAGCTTTATTTTGATAGCGATTTAAATGTTTTTAAATTTTAGACTTTGTCTTCGGAGTTGTATAAATCTAAAAGAGCTATGTGAGCTTCATATTGCAATTGTAATCAAATAGTAAATATTGTAAATAAAGAATAAAAATTTCAAAAGTGCTTCTGTGTGCTGAAATGTAAAATATTAGAGGACATAAACCTATCGTGGAAAAGAAATCGTAAAATTACTCTATATTGAGTTATATATTATTATTAATTGATGGCTTAGTGGCGGACTCAATAAGGTGATGCTCTGATGCTCCATATTCACTTCAGTTCTGTTCAAAGAAATCTAAAAAGTAAAAATTTTGTTAAACTCGGTTCAAAATAACCATCTAATTTTTTAACAAACACCAACGTTATTTGTTAAGCGATAAAATAACTTATAATTAATTTCAAGTGAAATTAATATCATTACCTTCAATTACTTAATCGAATATAATGGTACTTTGGTATTGGTGTATTGGCATAATATTTTGGTAGCGCAGATTTGGGGTATCCCATTGTTTTCATTTTAAAAATGTAGACTATCCTTCCAGTATATTATAATACAATACAAGTAAAACAAATAAGTGTAATTATTTACATAGCTTGCCCATAAAAATAAATTAAGCCTATTCCTCACAGTAATACTATTCATATTAATAATTCCTAAACCTCCCCACTTTACCTTGTACCAAAGAACCCGCAATTTATCCTAACAAACCTCATTATTCTCAAGTCACCAACCAGAACCCCAACACTAACCTCCAACGCGTTACATCTCAGCAAGTGACTAGTATCAACGTTCAGACCGACGCCACAACCAAACACTCCGGAAGCGAAGCGCGTGGTTATCGAGAAGTGCGAGTATATAGCGCGAAGGCGCGAGCATAATCGATCGGTCCGCGCTCGGCTAACAAAAGGAAATCCACGAATCGGCGCGGTATTCGCCCCTCGAGCCAAAAAAGGCGAACGCGCGCGAGAAAATCGCGGGGAGGGATTTGTTTGTCGGGCGTATTATGACCGGCTCTGGTGCTTTTTGCGATGAGCTTGTTGATTGGTAGTTACAAGACTGGGAATGTTTGGTGGGGCTTATCAGCAAATAATTGAATTTCATTATTGCGAATGTATATGTTTTATTTTAGAATTTATATTGTGGTTTGATATAAAATTTTGCGTTATGTTTATTACATTGTAAGGATTCGAATGTCAATGGTATGTTTTGTGACCAAAAGCAACCTGCTACTAAATAAAATGAGCCTCATCAGATTTCGGATGAATTGAGTGAATTAGTTCTTCTATGACACTGGACAAAAGTAGTACTTTAACTCTATTAGCCATTACAGGAATAATTTTTCTCGTGAATAAAAATAAAAGACAGCAAGGAATATGCGATATTCCGAATTAAAAAGCTGCGAATGAAAAAGGAAAATGAAAAATAAATTAAAGCAAAAATGACATTAAACCCAGAATGACGAATAAATATTTATGGAAAAAGATGGGGTAGGCGCGCAGGAAGCGTGCGTGTAAAAAGTACGAAGAGAGAATGAAGGATGAAAAGAGGAGTAATGGGGGAAAATAGAGAAGTAAAGAGAGCCGCGGTGTAAACGAGAGTGCGAGAGAGAGAGAGAGAGAGAGAGAGAGAGAGAGAGAGAGAGAGAGAGGCGAAGAGAAAGAGGAAGAGCGAGACAGAGAGAAAGGAGAGAATAAAAAAAGAGCGAGAACGAAACGTGAGGAAAAAGAACGCACGGGCGCGCGAGCGATGAAAAAAGAAGGAGAAGAGAGAAAAAGAGTGAGAGAACGCGAGCCAAAAGAGGAGGGAGGGGAGGCTGGCGCGGAGATAAATTCGGGGTAGAGAAGGAGGAAAGAGAGCCGCAGAGAGCGAGCGACACCGCGCGACATCCGGCTAATCAGAAAATGTAGGAGCTCGCTAGCTAGCCGGCCGGGAGCGGGGGAGACTAATAGAGAGTGAAAAGGCATCAAATAAACAAACAGTGGGCGTCGAGGATCGAGGGAGCCGCCGCCGCCGTTGCCGTCGACGCGAAAGCGAACTTTCCGCAGGGTACACACACACACAGAGAGGGAGAGAGAGAGAGAGAGCGGGAAAATCGGCCGAACGAACGGGGGGAGCAAAGAGAGAAAGAGAAAGAGGGAGGGATGTAGAAGTGGCGCGAGGGTGAGATAGGGCTATTAGGGTCTGGGGCCGCTAGGCGCCGCCCCGGCTATTAGAGGGTTGTTTCACCCTCCCCGCCCGGCAAACGTCGCGCGCGCGTTCTCGGCCTTTTACACGAGCAAGCGAGACAGCCTATAGATACATCTCGTTCTCGCCACTCTCTATTTCTCTACTCCCTCTCCGCGTCCTCTTCGCTATAGCAGGCAAGCTTCTTTCTTACGGTGCGCCGTGCCGCGCTTATACTTATACTACTTGCGGTACGTGCGCCCCCGTCCGCTAGCTGAGGTATAGACGAAGTGCCAGCACTTACGCCTTCGTGATAAGTAATCTGCGAATGTGTTTTGTCTATCTCGTCTCTGCACTATTTGTCATTGCTACTGCTACACACACACACACACGCACACACACACCCACACACACACACACACACACACACACACACACACACACACACACACACACACACACACACACGCACACACACACACACACACACACACATACACATACACACACGCGCACACACACACACACACACACATACGGATATACACATACACACATCTTTTATCTATTCTAAGTTCGTGATCTATCATCAGCTCTCACAAGGATATTAACGTATACTCAGTCGTTAGCTCCTAGTTTATTACCTGCACGCTACGCTTTGCGCAGAAAAGCGCGCTCGCGCACGAGTTTATTATGCGCGCTTATTGGCCGCGCGCGTGCACAGAAAGGTATACTTGCACTCGCCGTGCGCGCGCGAGTTAAACTCTAGTGCAGCTCCATTTTCTCCGTCTCTTTTCCTCTCCCGCACGCGCAAGTTGACACGCGCTCGAAAAGCACACCCACATCTACAGCCCCCCCCCGCACGATACAGCACGTATATACAGGAGATATATAGCTATATAGAGAAGTGAGTGGAAAGAGCTTCGGTGGGTGAGAGGAGAGAGAGAGAGAGCGCCAACGCTGCGGCAACGCTGAGGGTTACCACGGCAACGGAAGCGCTCGCGGGAGAGATGCCTTTAATAGGTATCTTTGCCTGCCGCCGCCGCCGCCGCGGATAGAGAGACGAAGCCAGCAGCGCGCGCGGAGCATCCCTACCTTCCCCTCTTTGCGTATATGTACACGTATGTACTCTGTATATACGCCTCTCGTTCCTCTTCCTCTCGAGCAGCGAGCTCTGGCTCTGCGTAGCTCGCGGCGTCGCAGCGCGATAGGTGTATATATGTATATTTACGTGAATAGTGGATTGGGCGGCAATTCCACGAGCGAGCTGCGCCTTTTTCCTCGCGATGGGCTCGCTCTTTCTCTACGAGAGTCTTTTATAATTCGAGCGACAGCGCGACTAGTTGAGACGGATCGTTAATTTGCCGGGAGCAGGGAGAGGAGATAGACAGGTATTTGGGTGGCTTGAATGGAGCGAGAAAATCAAGAGGAGGTTATTGGGGTTGTTAGCTGAGCTAGGGTTGAGGGTATGAAAGGAGGTGAGAGTTGCTTTGGATTTTACCAGTTGAGTGGCGTTTTGGTGATGGATTTTAATGAAAGGTAATTGGAAAATGTGGGTTTGAAGATGGGAAGATAGATTAAATACAAAGCGATAATTTTCATCGATAAGTAGCTGCTCTTGTGATAATTATTGTGATTATAAAATTTATATGCCATGAAAATAACTTTAGAAAAGGTTGTTAAAATAATTACTTGAATAAAAAGTTTTAATTTCGCAATTAAATATAATTATATAAAAAATATTGAGAATGAATAGACTCCTAGTCATTTTTTGCGAGATTTATCTTGTGATTTCTGTCATGATTTCCAAAGTGATTCAATTACGATATTCCTCTTAAAATTAAATTATATTTTAGAATCGATACTTCAAAATTATATCATAAAACAAAATTTGATTATTTAGTAACATATATAATAATTTCGATGAATATAAAATTATTTTTACTGTTTTAATAAAAACTGGATAATTTTGGCGTTAAAATTAATTGGGATCCCGATAAATCGTCACTTTTACATCTTTTAGATATAAATAATCTTATAGATATGAAGAATTTGAAATAATTCATTTCTTCATCAAACAAAAAAAAACTCAAACAAATTTCTTAAATAAACTTCAAACCAGAAACTGATCTCACAAACAGCAAACCTATTTTTCGCCCATCCAAACCCTCCACCCATCGGCACCGCTACTCACCCTATATACTTCCTCGCCAGCTCGCGCATGCATATCTTTCGGTAGGCGACAGGGCGCGCCATATTTGCCAGCATCTCGCCCGACCTGCGGCGCATTGGTATGCATTTCAGATGCGGAAGTAGACACGAAGTTTGCACCATAGCGGGGTATAATGGGAAAAGGAGGACGGGACAGGATAGAAATGCGGGGGAGGGGAGCGAAAAGTGAGAGAAATAAGCACCGGGAGATTTTGCGGCTCTCGGCGTTCGGAACTTACTTATTGTGTTTTATACTTTTGTACTTTGGACAAGGAATGAAATAGCGCGCCATTGACGCTGAAACTTTTTCAAAGTTTCGCGGCTTGCGGATGTTTCGAGGATGAGTTTATTTCAGTGACTTGTAACTGTTGGAATTTCTTCTTATTTCTTCGAAGGAAAAATTAGTGTTATTAGTTGACCGATATTTATAGATTTGTTTGAGTTGTTTGAGCTAGATAATTAATTTGACATTCAAGTGTTTAAAAACGTAGTTTGCTGAGCGTTATTGGCTTTGATTTAATTGGAGTACCAATTTAATTGGTTAAGTCTTATCCAGGTCTTAACGACGATCTAACTAACTTGTATAGTTATATTAATGACTCAGCAAACCAGTTAAGTCTTAATAAGAGCCAATTTAATTTTACATTAAGGCATTATAACAACCATTAAAGTTAATTAATTCTTCAAATAAACTTGAAAAAGAACAATCGACTCATTTTGTAATTGACTGAACGAGGTCACACAGGCAAAGATACGTATTCGAAAAGAAAACACCTCGGCCAATAAGTGCACTGATCAAAGGCGGAATCACAGTTAACAAAGCATCGCCGGCAAAAGAGGTATGGGCACGTAATAAATAGGTGCAGAGGGAAAGAGCCGGGGGGAGAAAGCTAGAGGAGCGAGAAAAAAGCGAGAAAAATAAACAGCCGGGACGCGAGAGCGCGCGCATAAAGCCGGAGGAGGTGGCGATGGGAATATGGAAATGCGCAACTTTGAAGGAAAAAACAAAGTGAAATAATCAAAGGGAGATAGAAAATGGCTATCGGCTGGGAGTATATACACACTGGATATATATACACGAGGCGCGCGCGCGCGGGAGAGCCCCGGGAAAAATGGTAATAGAAAGAAGCACGGGCAAGGGTGTGAGATAAAATACGGGGTTTTAGGTATAAAAGTGAGTAATAAAGGACGCGCGAGATGGAATGGAAAATGGGAACGGGGCGCCAGCACTACTGTGAGCGCGCGAGCGCCGGAGGAAGGAATAAATCTGGGGGAGAAAAAAACGAGCTCCGCGGAAACGTACAACTGGCGTGTGTGCTGTTGTGTATGCGGAGGAATCATTTTAAATAAAAAGGCGCGGGTTCGTGTATGCGAGGAGTAATCAATAAGCAGGTTGGGATAGGTTTTTTTTTGTAGGATGGAAATGTGAATTAGCGTGTTAATTAGTTTGAGGATTTTGGGAAGTATTAATCTTTATGGATTAATTGGGTGGTTTCGGTTTTGCGGCGGGGTTAATTTTTCAACTCGGTGAGCGTGAATATGTTTTTAAATATTTAGACTTTGATGCGGAAGGTGATTAATATTTTTATGGATATCGTATGACAAGCGTCATTTTTATATGCTTTCTCATTTTTTATTTACAGTCAATTTTCCTTTGAATAAATGAATTGAAAAATATCACGAATGATCAATATTTATACAAAAACAGTCAGCTCGTTATTTATTAATTTAATAATCCCAAACAAAAATAATTCATCCCAACTCTCTAACACCAACCCTCCCCAAAAATTAAAAGCCAACTCTTCCCAAATATCCACAAACCCAGAACCACACACATAAGCAAAAGCAAATCGCAAGAGAGAGAGAAAGAAAGCAACATCAAGAAATCAGTTTCAGCTTATCGGAAGGCAAAGCAGAAAGATAGCGTATACACAGGCAAAGCGAGCGCTGCCGGCTCCCAAGAGGTATATACTCCAGGCCATTACAGAGCAGAAAAGGATAAAGAAGAAGGTCGTATAACAGCGCCGGGGGCCGTGTACCTATATATGTATACCGGGCCGAGCGCGCGCGCGTGCAGTGGAGATAGTTCCGCGAGTCGCGAGCGACAGCTCGTCTAAATGCTAATAGCTTTATCGATTGTGACTCAAAGTCCGCGCTGGTTTTCGATTTTTCTGTGCGGCTCGCCGCGGGGCCGTCTTTACAGGCGCAGCATGCGGCAGCCTGGCTCGTTGCACTTTTCCGACGTTCTGGAATATCAGTGTCTGACGAGTTTTCGTTGTTTCTGGGATTGGCTTTGCTTGTTGACTTTGGTATATTATACTTGAGTTCCTTAATTTTTGAAGCTAGACTTGGCATTCAATCGTGCGGTCTAATATTAAGCCTGGATTAATTGGCTCATCTTCTAAATCTTAGTGTCAGAACTGATCGAATATACGAATAATCAACGCCCAACATAAGCAAAGCAGTGACATATTTATAAACTAAAATCCTTCACCTCCCAACATCCGCAGGATCGCGGCCCATCGATCTACTTCCATCTCGTCAGTCGGACGTATCCTTGTCTCTCGCGGCGAGCGGTTTTGCTTCGGTGAGCCCACATGTCGCGCCCGAGCCTCCCGCCCCAAATGGACCGAGGATGTGTACACGTCGGCCGGCGTGCTGGTCTTTCCCCTTCTGTAATAGAGCGAGAGAGAGAGAGAGAGAGAGAGAGAGAGAGAGAGCCGCAAGTGGCATCCCGAAGGGCTGTATATAGGCGCTGGGCTCTTCTTCGGGTCTCTATCTGACGGCATTTATCATCGATTAACTTGTAAACAGCCAATCTGGTCCGGGAGAGCCGGGCGCGGCGTTCGAGTACGAAATTATGACAGATGCTTGAAAGGACCGCGGGAGATCGCAGTTGATTTATGCGAGTGCTCGGAGTGGCAGAGAGAGAGAGAGAGAAAGAAAAAAGATCCCCTAGGAGTCGACGGGGAACAAGGTTTGAAAAGTTTTTTTCGACGCCTTTTTAGGTTGTGGTCTGCTTATGCTATAGCTTTGTTTTAATTGCTACTGGACTTTCGGTGCGTTGGCTGGAAGAAGCTGAGTGGATGTGGGTTTTATATAGCAATTACTTTATTTTTTACTTTTTCAATGAAAAAGCTCTACTCTGTTATAAAAGTTCAGCTAGTTTTCTAATTAAAAATCCAGTTGAAGTACCAGCTGGATTGATCCAATCCCACATAGATTTGACTGGATTTATGAATTGGGATTCGAGTTATAACAATCCAGCTGTAAAAGCGCATGGAAACCCACTTTTTAGTTTAACTTTCCAGTCAAGTACGTATATAATTGAGTACCTTCAGGTGAAGTTCCAGCTGGGAATCAAGTTGGAAATCTAGACTGGAAATCGAGATAAATTTTAATGTATTTGAATCTCTTGATTAAAAAAATATAAACCTTGTATGTGGATTTGCAAGCATGTGTGTATTTGTACTCGGATGCGGATATGTGAAAGCATTTTATTTTTCACCATATCTGTTAATGGCAGTTTGTATTCGCTAAAACTTGGAGAGAAGTTTAAGTCTGATTTAACTTACCAGGAGAGTGTCACACCTTCGGGTCACGGATCTTGATAAAACTTTGGGATATGTTTTTGAGTACCAAAAAATGAGGAAAGCCAAAGCCGTATAGTCTAACGCTTCTGAAAACTCATGTTATCAATGTTTATAGTTTTATTTTAAGAAAAATATGAAAAAAGAGCTTCTACTTGAGATGCGAATATTTCAGTCTACAAATATTCTCAATAAATTTTTAATATCTAAAATTCAAGTAGAAAAATCAAGCTTCAATTTGGCGTTTTCAGAATTGAAAATTGATAATTCGAACAAAAGTTATGCCTGTTTAAAATTGACCAAAACAAGTGTTCTGAAAATCAACTAAATTCCTACGTTCTGAATTTTATAATTAATAAGTGTATTTTCGTTGCTCAATAAACTAGCAAACTTTGGTTCTAATTATCAATTCTTAATTCTAAAAGCGCCAAATTATATAGCTTGATTTTTCTACTTGAATTTTAGATATTAAAAATTTATTGAGAATATTTGTAGACTGAAATATTTGCAACTCAAGTAGAAGCTCTTTTTTCATATTCTTCTTAAAATAAAACTACAAACATTGGTAACATGAGTTTTTGGAAGCGTTAAACCATACGGCTTTGGCTTTACCCATTTTTTGGTACCCAAAAACATATCCCAAAGTTTCATCAAGATCTGTGACCCGAAGGTCATAAACTCTCCTGGTTATCGTACTGATTTCATTTTGAAGTTAACCTTTAAAGGGCCGGGTTTTGAGGTTTCGAAACCTCCTTTGAAAGTGCCCAAATTCATGTCTTGTATCACCCATCATCTATGTACAATGTTCC
>JAPYZB010000712.1:0-18853 GCA_030522745.1 Eupelmus kiefferi | reverse complement strand
GATATATCGGCTTTCCGGCCCTTTAAAGGTCAATTGGTCCAACACAAATTTATTTTTAAATAATCAGAAAATTAAAATACTATATTTATATAAATCATTAACCTTCCAAATATTCAAATAACGTACAATCGCTACCCTAACCCTCTCCACTTAAATAACCTCTCAAAACCACCAACAAACTACATCAACCCATCTCTCCTCTCAACCAGCAATTACTCAACCACCCCATCCGCTCAATCTCCTCTAAAACCGGGGAATCACCAAAAGCCACCGGCAGGACTACTTACACCAAACAAGCGCTATATCCGCACACAGCACCCAAATCGCTCTGGTAGCCAAGCCAGCATACATCCCATCTATCAGAAAGCGCACCGGGCGCAAAGGACTGCTCCATCCCTACTGGGACCTTCTTCGCCCTTTTAATGGACCAGCCGCATAACGTCCAGCTCGTCCCCCAGCTGCACACTTACCGGAGCTCGGATGATCACCGTTTTTCTAGCCGCACCCGATCGATCATCTCGCATTTCCATTTATCTCGCCCAGCCGCGGGGGCTACCTTTTTTTAGCTCTGTTTTGCGGCCAGCGCTCATGAAGAGATATTCGTCGGGGCACTTTTGAGGAGAAAAAAGCTTACGCTGCGCTTTTATTATCGCGGCTTTCGAGAGAGGCCGAGTGATCGATATTTAGCGCGCGATGTATAAATCGTTTAGGCGAGAGAATGGCTACAGGGCTTTTCGATTAAGATCGAGAGGGAGGGAGAGAGTTGGGGAGGTCGTGCTGATGTCTTAATGCCGGGGATGGAAATCGAGAGAGTCGGGGGTGTGACATCGGGCTTTTACGAGCTGGGTGATAAAGGCCTGAACGGGCTGTTCGATTGGGTTTGGCTGGATCGGGGAGGTTAGTGGTATAAGGATGATTCGTGGGTGGTTTATTGTGGTTTGAGTGTTTTGGTAAACTGATTTTTGTGCAGCTTTCGGTTTGATTTTTAGAGAATGTGGATAGAAATTTGAGCTACATTTACACTTTGTTCAGTATATATTGTTTTCAAAATTATTTCCAAGAATCCTTAGCGAAATGTATTAGATTTATATCATAAATTTGAAAAAATACTGACTCATTTATTTAAATTCATAATACCAACTCTGCAAGAACCACCTCCAACTGGCGACTTTGCCGCAATACAAAATAATTCTCAATAATAAAACCATCAGAACCAGCCTCAGCAAGTGCCGTCAATAATCTCCACTACATCCAACAACCCGCTGAAAGTATCACACCAAATAGTCCGCACTCAACGCAAAGCCCTAGAAAAACATCCCTGCCAATTATGCAAATGCAGCCCCGGCAACATATGCCGCTCACAAAAAAAAATGAAATAAGCGAAACACGCGCTCATATATGAATTATGCACATATACAACATCGTCGAAGGTTATACCGGCCAAATTTCCGCAGCCTGAAATCATCCTGCCGGCTCGGCACTATGAAGTTTTGAAACCGATCGCCTGCGAGAGCATGTAACCCAAAGTATACATACGCGCGCGTGCATGTGCCTAATAGAGCGCGGCTTACAGACACGAGGAGAGAGAGGAGGGGGCCGAAGTATAATGGTGTCATATTTCCCGTGTGTTCCGGGGGTTTAAGCAGGCGCGTGTAATAGTAGACCGAAGGCGAACCCCGCTGAGCGCGCGACGGGCTGTTTAGGGAAAATCGGCGTTTTATTATAATGCGAGATGGAGTCTCTGTGTATTTATACAGCTAAAGAGCTTTGCTACTTTTTTTCGAGTGAGCGCGTATGTGTGCTAGAGAGAGAGGCTCGGACAAAAAAATGTTTTTCATTGTCGTTTCGAGGATGGGTGTGAGTGCGCGCGCTGGAAGGGAGGGTTAGCTCGGCTGTACAGAACGGGGGGATCGAATAAAATGTGATTAAAGTTGCATTTCTATGTTTGCCCGAGGCCCGCTTCCTTTTTCCTGCCCTGGAAGCGCGAGCGGCTCGGGTTGATAATCGAGATATTGAATAATGAATTCGATTAGGATTCTGAATGCCGAGAGGTCTCTTTTTGGAGATACGGGACGGAAAGTAGGATAGGACGGGTAGGATGGGATAGTGGGGATGGGACATGGTGATCTGTGTTTTATATTCTATTGAATTTTTGGTTTAGGTTAAGAATGTATGTACCAATATGTGATTACGTACAGGGACATTGGACTTTTTTCACAAAAATTCGAGATGATAAACTCGTTAACAAGTTGCAAAATACAAATATTAATTTAAAATAATTTTTTTCTAGTTTAAATTTACAAGAAATTTATAAAAATTTTTTCTTGGAGAAAATTTAGTGCGACATTAATATAAAAAAAAATGAATTAAAATTAAAATAAAAATATTTATATTTTGCTAAAAAATGTGTTAACAAAGAAAATAAAGATAATTATTGGAGTTAAGAAAATAATTCAGTTTTAAGCTTATAATCATTTACACCTACTTTTTGGCAAAATTCATGTACTTCATAAAATACATTTATAAGCTACGAAATAATTATTGAAATTTTTGCAAAGGATAATAAAATATTGAAATTAAATAAAATAACTGTCAGATTCAATTCACTTTATAAAAGGCTTCATTGATAGCAGGAATATCAAACACTGAATTTTCCTTCAAAATATTGAATAAGAATTTAATGATAAATTTCATATTGAATACTCACAAATAATGCAAGTAATTTGTTGAGTATTATTGTTGAATTTAATAATTATATTTATTTAAAAATATTAAGCACTTGATTTTATATTTGTTTACATACTAAGGGAGAATCTCCCTGTTTGCTCTATTCGACAATTTTCATTTCTTCTTTTGTTAATTTATATTTAATTTTCATAATTATATTTATAATTGAGTATATTGTTGGTGATAATTAAATACACATTTTTAAGTATTATAAATTTTTAGTATTTCAGTCATATATTTCGGACTACAAACGTTGGGTAAAATTTTTTAAAGTAATGTTATTTAATTAAACATGTATCTTGAATAATAGTCTTCAAACTAACTATTCTCACCTATGATCACCACCCACCAAATCCGTAAAATTGACAATCCAAAACCTCCTCAATCCCATCACCAACCCGAGAAAAACTACCATCTCCACAAACTCAATTATCCACGCGCGCCGACTCGAGTATCATCCCTTTGTACCCAGCCAATTAACCATCCAGCGTTTTAGAAAACCAGCACGCCAGCGCGCTAGACGAAAGATCGAGACAAAACAGCGCAGGGGCCGAGAAGAAAGCGAGCTCGCTCATCATCGCGGTAGGTACAAAACGTCCCACTTTAAAAAAAAAAAGCTGCATACAACCCCCCGACGCGTCGCGACTATTCTCTCGTCCTCCTCGCAACTATATACACTCTCACAGCATGTGTGTTCACTTTCGACAGAGAAAAAGGGTAGAGCACCGCGCGATTATCCGTCCGTCGCGTATATAAATATTGCCGGCGAGTACACAAGCGCCGGCGAAAAAAAAAAGGGAGACCAAGTGCGTGTGTACTTAAATCACGGCGACTTTCTCTTTCACGGCTGGCCGAGTTTTCTCGCGCACTTAACGAGCCGGCCACTCGACTCAGCCTCTCGTTAATCCGCTTTTATCCCCGAGCAAAGAGCCCGGGGGCTAATCTATTTAATTAGACGCTAATGCGCCGCCCTGTAAATAGCTCCTCAAAGGCCCCGGGGGCCAAGTGTATACAATGAGGCGCAGGCGGAAGCAAAGGTATGTTATATATTCGGCTTCCTCTCGACTGAGTAAGTGTCTACACTTAGCTGCAGGGAGAGGAGGCGGTATTATCTGGCTGTTTTGCCGGGGCGCGTGCGGAGTTTTAGCGTATTTTGACAGAGCTGGCCGCGCGAGCGCGACGTAAGAATGCTAAGTAAGCGGGGACTAGCCGCGCTACGGGATTCTTTGGATTTAAGGTTGGAGAGGAGGTAGGAGAATGGAGTTGTGAGGTAGTGGATACTTTGAAATCGCTCTAGTTTTGCAGGGGTTGGTTATGGGCTTGTTGTTACGGTGGTTGGTCAATGAAGTAGAGGAAGTGCAGAGGATTTTCGGGGGTACTTTTGGCCAATTGATCTTTACGGAGAAGTGAAGTTTGCGTAACTAATGATGTGTATTTAAAAGATATGGATCATTGTCTTATTATAAAGAGATTTTTATGATTATAAAGCTTTATCATTTTTTGGTGTGTGTGTATATTGAGATAATAATATTGAGATCATAAAAATTATACATAGTTTTGTATTTTAATATGTTCAAACCCCTGCTTTTGATAAGGATAAATAAGCTGCACGTTGAATATACTAAAATATTGACACAATCTCATCATCTATATTTGAATATTGCCACGATACCACATTCTTAATTCAATATTGCCTTAATATTACATCAATATTTGAATGATTTACTTCCAATATGAAACATCAAACCATAAAAATTTAAAGTAAATCGGGCTATCCTGATTCCTATTTTCGCACTCTATGTATACATTAATACACACACACACACACACACACACATACACACACACACACACACACACACGAACACACACATGCGCGCGCGAGCATGCACACACACTCAGACAAGGCGACCTTTCTACACTGAATGCGATTAACGTCGCTCTAACGTAGCGTATAATTCTCCCTCTCGCTCGTTTTATTAATGAAAACTCTCTCGCTCTATATACTTTCGAGAGCGAGCGCGCGGCGCTGCGGAAGCGCAGCTTGGGCCGACGCGCCTCGGGCAATGTATATATACACACATTGGGCTTGCGCGCAAGTAGCCCGGCGAGACAGAGTACGACAGAGAGAGCGAGAGAGAGAGAGAGAAAGAGAGAGAGAGAGAGAGAGAGAGAGAGAGAGAGAGAGGGAGAAAGCGAATGGATGGATAACTTGTGTCCATTGTGCGCGACGAGCGATGTGGCCTCCAGCGAGAGTAAATGATTGTCGGGGGGTGCAGAAAAGGACCGAACGGACGAGTCGCTGTATATACAAATGCGCGGGGGGTGTGCTGCCGGGGCTTTTGTTGTTTGCGAGTATAAACCCTCTCCCTGATTTTTCGCCTCTCTCTCTCTCTCTCTCTCTCTCTCTCTCTCTCTCTCTTGCTCTCGCTCTCTTTATTCGGCCCTGTGTAGCGTGTCGCTCTTTTTGTGCGCGTGCGCGAGTTCCTATTATCGGTAATTAGAATGGCCCTTCTGGCCACGCGACCACTTTTCGCTCCTCGATGTTTCGCCTCTTGAAATCGAGAACTCGCCGATGAGCGGGTGGCTGGAGGGGAGAGAGAGAGAGAGAGAAAGAGAGAGAGAGCGAGGGCGGGGGAGAGTAGGCAGATAGATAGAGATAAAGCTAGAGCCCTGATTGATTATGCTGACAATGAGTGATTGCTTTGTTAATTGTTCTCAGCTACTGTGGCGAGACTGGCTGAGGTGTTTGTTGATCATTCTAATTTTGATGTACTGAGTAAATATATCAAATTGTTGGACGCGTTTTGTTTGTTGGGAAGCGATAGTTTGTTGTTAATATTTCAAATTTAATAAACTCGTTAATATTCCCTACTCAATTTATTTAGAATGTTTTTTATTTGAAATCTATAAATTTAGAAGTTATTATAAATTTTGTTTGTATTACATTGTTGATTTATTCACTTTAGAATGTCGATATTTTCGACGATTTAAGTAATATAAATAAATGATATAAGTAAAGCATTTTAGAATCTTCACTATATCAAATTTAAACAAATAGTAAAAAGATAATATTTCTAATTCTAAGGAAAAACATAGGGCTACTTAATAAAGAAACTATATACCTCTGTATCGCATATATTCAATCATTCTAATGAAAAGATTATCTACATACGTAAAAGAAAAATTATAAAAAAATTCCTGAAATTTTAAATTTATTAGTTAAAATGATGTAACTTTTTTCTTTTTATATATCTAAATTATTATCATTCATTATTGTTTAATTTTAAATTTCAAAATAGGCCATTCTCAATTTAGAATTTATTCTTTATCAATCAATTTATTCTAAATATAATAATTGGGTTTCTTTACAATTTATCTAAACAGCCACACAGGTCTTTACAATAACGAATAATTCAGTAAACATATGTGTTCAAAATTATTAAGTTACATTAATCATTAATATAGTAGTTTAATAAGAATGATCTCATTCATAATTTGAATAAGGAATTTTTGTTATAAATTACTCAAAATACAACCTACAAACTTTTGATTACTAATTAAACGTATAGCTATTAAAAAAAGAGATATTTTATATGTAAAACTTTAAAAATTTTTGTAATCGACAAATATTTACATATAATTCTGTACCGATGAAGGAATAAAGTTAAAATATACTATAGTAAATGATTGTCAATTTGTTTCACGTTTAGTCGATACAAAGACATCAAAAGCTAGTTGCCACTTAAGTAAGTATACACAATATTTTCTTACAATTAACATACTTCACTCATCTCACCCCAAACCATTAATTAAAAATTTTTCAAACCACCAAAAACACACGCATCACTCTGATTAATAAAATTAAACCAAAGTCAAAACCAAAACTCAACCTTTAACCACCCTCGCCAAAGCCACCCCCCCCCCCCAGCGCATAATCCCGCAAAAGCACACCCGCAATTTCATCTCTTCCCTCTTGCAGGCAGTCACGTTCAAAGCTGAAACGCATAAAATGTCGAATGCCTGGCGCTCGCTCGGTCGCGCGCGACAAAGTAGCAGTCTCCCCTAATGAAGTGCAATACGCGCTTCGCTTCGTCGTCGCTTCGGGCGCAGAGCACACACAGAGAGAGCCCGCAGGTATCTCCGCGCCACGGGCAAACGACAACGGCGCAAGTGCACACGCTAGCTGCTGCTCCTCTCGGCATTTATCATCGATTAACGGGGCGGCAGCAGCTGGGGTATATTAACCCAGCGCGCAAGCCAGGACATTCTGCGCGGCCACTCGGGAGTCGTATAAACGCGAGCGGCGCTCTCTCTCTGCGACGCGTACGTGTATACTCCATTTGCGAAATCGAGCGGCAGGGAAATAAGGCTGCCGCATTACGCCATTACACTTTCCGGCCAATTAATCCCGCTGTCTTTTCTCTCTCTTGCGCTCTTGCCTTCTCTCGGTCTATCTCTGTCTCTCTTTCGAGAGCCCGTTTTCTGCGACGCTCCTTCGGGATTACTTTCGCCTGCGTATACACTTTGCTTTTCACCCTCTCGGCTTGGTATATAGTGGTGTGTGTGTTTGCGCTGCGGAGATCCAATGAGGCTTTTTTATCTGTGCCATTTCGGATCTGGGAGTGGAGCGAGCCGTTGAGAGCCTTTTAATGTTCTTCTCTTCTTTTTGGGAGTTTTATTGGTATTTAAGGCGATGTCGACTTTGAGAATTGATACGCTGATGAAGAGAAAGAAGTGGGAGGGTTTCTTTTTTGGTGGTATAAAAGATTGTATAAAATACGCTTGATAAAGAAGGAGGGTATGAATATACATTTATGCTTGAATTTGTGACATTATCAAGCCCCTTGCTGAAATTTTTTTAAATATTGAAAAACTGAAATAATATTAATTGCATATAAGTACAAGATAATTTGTCAATAAATGTAAAAGAAATCCATCTTTGTATAAAATAATAGATTCGAGTAAATTATGTATTATGGTAATGCAGATCGCAATAAATAAACTTAATTCTTTGGAAAACATGATTGACTAATCGTTTAATTTTCATCGTTTCTAGGAAAAATATTTATACTGATTTATTGATAACAAAATAAAAGTTCACAAAAAGGTTTACAATAAATATTTACTGATTCAATGAAAACAATTTGCTAGAACAATAAATAGAGTAAAATAAAAGGCAAAACAGTGAAGGGCAACGAAATATAAAATTATATAATAATAAAATTCAAAATCAATATTGACTTGATAAATAACGTTTCATATAAACAAAAATTGAATAAAAAAAAATAGAAAAACAACAAAAATGCTCAATGTAACAAACTGTAACGAATTCTTAGAAAGCATCGATTGTAACAAACATTTTTTATGTGATCAATCATAAATTATTTAACCGTTAAAACCGAAGTACTTTTACTGAGAAAAATTGTCTATATTTTCTCTACTGCAATTATCCAAATTAAGGATTTCCATAGGTTTTTTCGTTCAAAATGCCTGTAATTATGAATTTAAAAGTGGGTTCGAAAAAATCCTTTAGAATTTTTTAAGTGAACTACTACGTATGAATACATTTTTAAAGCCATAAATTCTTAGTATTGATCATCACAATAAATAAGTCCCAACCGTTGAAATTGAAAAATTTGGTACTAAATGGATATTATAAAATTATTAGATTTCCAATTTTTAGGAAGGACCCGATCTTAACGGGTTAAAGAAAAATATAATAAGAATATAAAAATAATACATTATTCACCAAAAGAATAAAGTACCAGATTATTCCCGTGGGTGCGTTTGCTACCCGAGCATAGCGAGCTGACTTAACTGTAAAGCAAATAATTAAAATTATATTGAAAGTATGTTTTATTCAATTTTTTATAGCTCAATATCAAAATTAAAATTTGCGGAAAAAAAGAATTATAGGCAAGCAAATGCTACTTTTGTCCCGCTTTTTGAATCAATAAAGTGATCTTTATAGGTGAGTCGAGGCCAAAGGAATAAAGTCATAGATTATTCGCGAGGGTGAATAAAAATTTGTGTAATTCTAATTTGCGGGACTAATAGTGCATTATGCAACAAGGGAATAAAGTCGAGGATTATCGTCTTTATTCTCGTGTTGCATATAATATCTTATTTCCGACTCATCTGTAAAGCCACTTTGTTAATTAAAAAATTAAAATTGCATGAAAATTATATTTTTTGATCTTAAATATCAAATTTTTTGTAAAGCACTTTATTCCCTCCTAACAGGGAATAAAGTACTTTATTCCCTGAAAACAGGGAATAAAGTGCTTTACTAAAAATTTGATATTAACTAACTCTATTTATATATTTCTGTGTTATTGACTGATTTTCGTGTAGGATATTTATAAACTTTTTTTGACTTTGTTGATATTACTTGTATTGCTGTAGCAACTTGTAAATATAAAGTCCACAAACTGACAACCCTCGTATCACCCTCGCTTCGCTCGTGCAGTCAACTCACCCGCGGGAATAATCCTCGACTTTATTCCCTTGGTGCATAATGTACAATTATTTCCACCTCAACAATGAGATCACTTATTTCCCTGAAAATGGCCTATTATCCCCGCAAAACTCGAGGAGGGAAATCATGGTCTAGGAGGTCTAGACTCCATTATTTTCCATCAGCCATTATTTTCCTATTAGCATTTTTATTAGAAAAAATAGAAAAACTATTGAAAATATCAAATAAGAACAAATAAGTGGCCACAATAAAAGGTGGGAATAAAGTACTGTATGCACCTCGAGAGTAAAGTCAATTATTCCATCGGGTAATTACTGCCCTCGTTTTGCTCGAGCAACAAAAGACCCTCGGATATAATATGCGACTTTACTTCCTTGGTGCATAATGTACTATTACTCCCATTGTTGTGAAAAATGAAGTTTATGGCAGAAATATCGCATATTTTTTCTGCTTTGTGGGTCAATAAAGTGGCCTTTTAAGGTAAATCAAAAATAAAATTAATTTTGCTCCTTTTTAAAATTTTTTAAAATTTTTCACATGTAATACTATAAGTAAACTGTAAAAACATTAAATTATAAATATAATTTTATTAAACATCCTATCACAACACAAGCTAATTTACAACACAAATAAAATTCAATAAAATCGACCGATCTCTTCATTTCTCGATATCTCCACCAATCCACACTAACTCAAGCTCTCTGTCTCTCTCTCTCCCTCCTATCATCCCCGCTCTAAACGCGAAAATCCCAGACGAGCCCGAAACTTTCCGATAATTTCTAATATCCCTACGCCAAGCCCCGACATTAGAAACTTTAATTCATCCTCATCGCTTCCCTCATGGGTTTTAAATAGCAAGCAATCACTCTCAAGTTCTCCGCAGATCGGGTGTAATCCTCCTTTTCCTCTCTTTCCTCTCTTCTGCCCCCACCCCTCACTCCCCACCTCCTCCCCCGCAGTCGTTTCGCTAGCAGCTCTAACGCAACAGCGAACACATAGAAAGCCTCGTGCACGCGGCGTATATATATATATATATATATATATATATATATGTATATATATACAGGCAACTCTCGAGACGCGCTGGGGGTAAGATGCGCCCAAGTTAATACGTAAACGGAGTTCCTAAATGGAGTTAGCCAAGTTCTTGCCGCTGCTGCGGGGCTGCTGCGCGTTTGAGCCACTGAGAGAGCAGAGTCTGAGCGCATGTCGGCTAAGAGAGTGAGTAAGGGAGGCAGAGTGAGTGAGTCAGAGAGGGTGGAAGGGAGAGAGAGTTTCTCTCTTGGTTTACGGATGAAATTCCGTCGGACGCGACTTGTTTCCACTGGCTGCCTCGACGTACATGGCTCTGAAAGGAAGGAATTGCCGGTGCTTGATTTTTCCGTGCCTCGCCTGTAGAGGAAAACTTTATTACTCGGGAGTTTTGCAGGATGCAAGTGCAGCCTGCCTAAATGGAGTTTCGGGAATTAAATTGTAATTTGTCGGCTGAAAAGGTATCAGGTCGATGAGTAGCTGAGTAGTTTGTTATCTGTGGAAGCATTTTTCGTCACGCGTAGTACCAAAATGTTACCGCCGTTAAATTCGATTTAAAAAAAATCAATCATCTAATAATAGCTAAATTAATTATTGTCCTTACATTTACGCACTTTACATTCGATTTCCACTTTTATTCATCCAACAAATCCTCTTCCTTTTTTAATCAACAAAGCATCCCCGAGTCAGAGCCAACAGTTTCAATGACCTATCCATCAACTCCAGCCGCTGGACGATCGGCGCCTGACCTTTGATGCCTGCGACCCGCAATCAGGGCGATTCGGGACAATAAACGAAAAGCGCAGGCAGCGGAGAGAAGAAAAAAAGCGGGCCCTTGCAAGGCGACACACAATGTGCGTCGGCACGTCTTTCTTTTCTTCGATCTATCTCACCCTTGAGCTGCCGCTAATACTGCTTCACCCTCGCGGAGTCGGGTTTGTCGCGCTTGAGTCTTTTTCTCTGGAGTATGCGTGGGTGGCTCGAGGAGTTGAAGGATTTGTTTGAGGGGTGGAAGAGAGAATTTCGGGTAGGAGTAAGATTTATGAGATTTGAAAAATTTTTTGGTTGTGTGAAATTATGCTTGATTTTTTGGAGTTTTGGAATGTTAGATTGTTTTGATATTATGGTTTAGTAGATTTTAGTAAAATATTAGAGTTGGCTAATATATGTTGGTCGATAGAATACTTCCATAAATTGTTTTGATTATATCAATCAAAATTATTTGATACGGGTTAGAAGTATGGCCAATGTTATCATATATCCATACTAGAAAATGTTGTATTTCCTGAGTTTTGTATATAAATCAATATAGGATTCGGGTAGTTTTTGAGTACAATTTCATAAGTTTAGAGTTAATTTTCACTCATTCAAATAAGAACGTACAGCAAGTGTTTAAGTTGAAATCAAACTTTAATTGTGTACATCAATACTACATACCCTTATAACTAAAATTTACACTCCAAAAGAAAAACAAAAAAATAATTCATCCTTTCCAACATCAAGAAACCTCCTCAACCTTCCAACCATCTCGATAACCGACCACTCCAACCTTCCAAAAACAAGCGCGCGCAAATCAGCCGACACCCCCTTAAGCTAACCCGAAAAGGAGCAATCCCTTAAGAAAAATCCCGACAGGCGCAAATTTCCCCTGGACAGCCAACCCTAAGCATACATCCCCCAAAAAGACCTTAAGATATCCTCTCCGCTTGCGCGTCGCAGCGACAGCATCCAGGACGAGCCTGTTGGACAAGCTGTTGCCTTCAGCCTCTGAATTAGAATGAATCGAGCCTCACCCCACCTGCAGGCTCCGTCTCCGCCTCCGTCTTATCTTCTCTTCGCGCGCCCCTGTCGCAATTTTCCTTCTCCCCAGCTTCAGTCCCCTCCCCTACAGCCCCGGCAGCTCAGGCGAATATATATCCCCGAGAAGTAGAGAATTCCGAGGTTATATAAAGTTTTTACGATTCCAGCCGCCCGCGAGAGTTGCTCCCTCTCCCTCGAATGATCTCTTTCCTCCTTCTTCTCTCGCGGCTAAATCCGTTGTATCTCTCCTATAAGAGGCCTATAAATTCGTTTGCCCTGTCAGCCGGAGACGTTCACACATACAGCGAGCCGCGCGCCGGGGCATTAAGGTGGCTGCCGATCTGCTCCGCGCTTGGCTGGTTAGCGGGCGGGTTATGTCGATACGACACCCCAGGCGACGACTATACGCGCCAGCGCCGGCTATATAACGCGCGCTCTGCAGCGCGCGCGCGCCGATGGAGGAGGAGCGAACGCGCACGAGAATGGCCTATCGATGTCTCGGGGATGTGGTTTTCGCGCGCGCGCCAAGCACCCGGCGCGCGGATGGGAAGGGAGAGTATTAAGGAAAATAGATGAGAAGTGAAAAGCTGAAAGCGGGGGTGCTGCTGTTGATGCTGGAGGCGAGCTGTGGAAAGAGCTGTTGATTGCTTTTAGAGATGGCTTTTTTTTGGTATTTGTTGTGGTGGTGAGGGTGGTTTGTTGTATTAATGGGGATGCGCATATTATCGTTGTTGTTATTGGGTATGGGAATAATTTTGAACTTACTGTAGATTAAATTGCGTTTAACTAGGTGCGCAATCGTAATTATTAGGTATTTATGCAAACTGTTGAAATTTGAATTGCGCATGATCTGCATGCGGCTTACCTATAATTATCGACAAATCGGTTCTCATCATTTTATACAACGCCGGGACAAATAAGTTGTGATAATAACAATTACTGTTATAACGCGGGAATTCTATGCTACTTGCGGCAGAGCGTTCGATTATTTACTTTGTAGTTGAAATCGCATAATGATTGGAAGTAAAATTGCGCCCGATGCCGGAACAATTTATTCAGATCAAGCGATTTATTAAAATTGTACTTTGTGTGTTCGGTATTATTTTAATGTTTTAATTCGCGTTCATTGAAAATAACCGCCGCCAGTTAACCTTTGTTTTCAAACATTAAAATGCTAAAATATAGAATAATGTTACTTTTCTAAAGCGCACCCACGCGTTTTCGCGATTTTTTAAAAAATATTTATTACACGCTACAATTCCAAACCAATTCAGCGCGCTTTTTCCTTTTTTTCTCATTTTCACAGCACGCATCGATGAAATCGCTTTGACCCACAGCCCCGGAATACCTCCAAATCCAGCCATAAATAACCAGCCCCCTTCCCAGGCAGTATAAAAATTCGCGGTTAAATCTGAGAAGAGAAGAGCGCGCAGAGACGCTGCGGAGCAAGATCCCGAGATAGAAAATAAATAAGAAGCACGCGCTAGCGAAAGAAAATAAAAGGGAGCGCGTCGCGCAAAACTATAGAGCGAGACAGCAGAAGAGAGAGAGCTTGCAAGCTCCCAGGCGCCATCACGCCAGGCTGCGGCAAATTTTTCTCGCTTGGGGATCTGCAGGGCGCATATCCGACACGACGCTGAGGCGACTTCTCTCCTGGCCTGGGCTTTAGAGATTGCGGGGAGAGCGAAATGTTGAAAACTGCGAGATTGCTATTATCGTATATAGCGCGCCGAGTATAAGGGAGCTTTTGCGGCCCCTCCAAGTCCGAAGGGGAGGGTTTAGGAAGGGAAAATTTTCTTTCTACGCTGAGAGCGCGATGGCCTGCGCTTTGATGTCTCTTTCTCTCTGCCATTTTGTCATCGGATTTCGCGTTGGCCCTGTGGAAGGGCTGAATTGTTTTGAATTAAAAGGTGGAAGACATCGAGGCGTGGGTTTTGGGGTTTCGGCGCTGCTCGTGGGGATTTTATTGAGCTGTTCGTTTATTTATGACGTATCAAGTTTTTTATGTGATTTGAATATTATAAATTGAAAGGTATCTATTTAAAGATTTAATCTTCAAAATAATCATTATCTGCATGGCGATAGCCGGATGTTTTATTGTAATATCGATTTAAGCTTCGGAGAAAATCGAGCTAGTCTTTCAATGAACTGTCTGAATGAATTTTTCAGAACGTTGTAATTATATTATGATTTTATTCTTCTCTGCTATAATTCCTGTTTAATGTAAAAACACAATTTGAATAATTACAAATAAATTTAAATTAAATGCATATTATTCGCACGCACACATGCTCACATAAATACACACGCAATCATACAGCAGACAATGCTGTATTGTTAAAGAGCCAATTCTATTGTACACTGGAAAAAACAATCGACTAAAAATTGTTGAAAAACTTTATACGATTGCAGCGCTTCAAGCGCGCGAGCGCCATAAACAATCCAAAAAGCTCGAGGCCAGAAAAAGGGCTCGCTTAATTCAATCGAGCCCGCCTAAATCCTCTCCCCCTCTTTTTCCTTTTGTTTTTTGTTCCCCAAAAAAATAAGTCTTCACTATACCGAAATCGCGGCGGGCCGAACTTTCGCGAAAAGCTCGCGTCGGAGAACAAAAGCTTTTACGAGCGCGCGGGCGGCAGCGGAGAAAAAGCAAGCAACACATGCGCGCGGTCTGCTTTAGCCCCGAAACTCCGAGCAAGAGGACAATGCAGTGACACGGGCAATTCGGCTTGGTAATAGCGCAAACACACTGCGCCCGGCACATTCGCACCCGATTCATTAGCCGGCTCTCTCTCTCTCTCTCTCTCTCTCTCTCTCTCGCTTTATCTCTGTGGCTCTGGATCTGTTTCGATTTGCCGGCCGGTGTGCTGCTCCCTTTCTGGTTGTTCTGCCGCATACGGTTTTGGCTTTTGTCTATCACTGGAGAGGATGGAAACTTTGGTCGGCTCGCGGACTGGGACAGCAAGAGGAGGTGTAATAGTGGTGAAGGTTTTGTTTGGCCTTTGGATTGTTCGGACTTATTTGTTCGTTGGAAAAGAGTAATGTGTTTTGGGTGAGCTTTATTTTGGGGAAGCTTGACGTGCTTTGTAAAAAGATTACGGGTTTTAAGAAATATTTTATGAAATTGCGAGTTTCGTGTTTCTGAAAAATAAATAATTCTATAGCGGTTGACTATGTGTTTCTCTGGATTTCTGATATTTTATTAAATGTTATTTTATTATTATCTTATGTAATGTTCAAAAGGGGTTTTTAGTTATAAAAGTTTGCTTTATATTTTAAATAAAATCTTTATCAGTTTTATATATCATGAACACCGATATTTTTATATTAGTATGTAGTATCTTTACAGTGCGTGACAAATATTTTAAATCTATAAAATTATTTTTCTATAAACCAGTCTTTATTATAATCCACATTTAATATTGTATTTATGTTTATATTTTCTGTACTAACAAATTTAAATACTCAAAAATTTATTAATCAATAAACTCTTGCAATAAAAATAGTTACTAAAAATAATCACCAATCTCCCTCCTTCTTCAAAAACCAATAATACAACCTCTCCACTTTCCTTCAAATCCCCACAACACCCTCCAATTACCGAACTTAAAAATCAATGAGAGCTAATTTACGTGAAACATCGCGCTCGCCTAAGCGTATCCCTCGCCGGCTAATTTTTCCCTCGCTAATTTTCCCCCACCCAGCTCCGCATTCACTCCTATTCCCTCTTCGTGCCGCACGACAGCACAACAAGCACTCTAACCTAAGCCTACTCGTTTAGATGCGGGGACACGCCAAACGCATATACCCATCGGCGCGTCCACCTATTTCCAGCTCTGCAGAGCCGTAATTTCGCGTCCATTTCGCAGCGCGCCGGCGAAATCCTTTCAAGGGAATCATCGCGGTAATGGACATCGCGCGCAGCAGACGAAAAATAGGTTCTAGGTTGGCGCGCGGGCGCGAATGAAAAAGGCATTGATTTTTTTTCCTCGCTCATCTCGCCGCTTTTTTTACGCTAGTCCGCGCGCGCTTACGCGCCGCGCGTAAATATATCAAAGGCTCTTTGTTGGCGCGGCCTTTTGCGAAAGGGCTTTTTTATTATGGCCGAAAACCTGGCGCGGGCCTTTTAAATATGAAATTCGAGCTTTCGCTTCGGCGGAGCTGTTTAGAGTTACGCGGCCGCGCGGTATGCGGGCTTTTTTGGACGCGTGTATGCTGAAGTCGCCGGTGCGAAACGGATGAAATGCTTCTGCAGTGCGGTATTGCATTGTATAGGTTTATTAATGGCCTTTTCAGTGTCTCTGGCGGAGGGTAAGGGCGGTTCTGTTGATGTGGCGATTTTTCATCGGTGGGTAATAAATGACAGATTGGAAAGTAATTACCGTGCGGAGTGTAAATGAACCTTTTAGTGATACGATAAGTTTATGTGGTGACGGCAGTAGGTATGGTGTAGGTTTTGACGAGTGGCAGATGTGTGGTGGGGAGCCGGTATATTTTTGAAACTGCTCGGTAGGTAATGTGTCGCCTGTGGCTATATTAGGACGCTAGAGTACCAGTGCTCGCAGGGGTAGCTTTCACCCTGCAGCGCAGGGTTCTACTTTATCATCGATCATAAATATAGCTTTTGACTTTCGGTTTACTTATCATCAGCAGTTAATTCATACTTACCTACTACTATTATTAAAGTCTAACATCCTACTATTGGTAAAATCTTTTCTTGTTTTACTAATGTTAACTGCTTTAATTGTTAAATTATTCCAGACGTTATTAATCATAAATGTTTTATTTTGCTAAATAGTTGACTCAATGTTGGAATTAAAAATAAATTGAGCTTTCAGGAAATTTTAATTTAAGTATCCCGTTTATGACTTAAAAAATATTAAACTTGGCGATTACGTAGTAGATTTTTGGAATTGCGATCGTAGTGTGGATTGAAGATTATAATGAATTAATGAAGAACACTTCCATTGAAAATTCCTTCAGACCTGTCAATAAGAAGTTGTCGAAAAGCGCGCTCAATCTATTTGTTTAAAAAAATTCAATATAATCTCTAGTCACACAGTTATACAGCTATAAAAATAATTGTTTCTGAAATATATCGTAACTCGCCGCCAATCGATAAAATTATTACAATGAATTTAAAATTTTTACAAATCATAGTTAAATTACTTTGTGAATAAACATAATGCATATTTACAGTAAACAGAAATAAAATCAAAACTTTACATTTATGATAAAATATCATTTCATTATACTCTGATCAAATATTATACATTAAAAGAAAATTTCAATGTTTATAGAAATCAAAATATGAAATAATTTCATCAGTGTATTACATTAAATAATTGTTTACATTTAACCAAATGGTGACTAACGAAATCAGAAAATATAATATTTTGTAGAATTTACATTTGAATTTATTTACTCGTTCTTTTGATAAGTAAATAATAATTGGAATAATTACAATAATAATAATAACTACAATAAATTCAAAATACACTGAAACAAAAATTAAAACATCTACGAATAAAAATTATTATTAATTATACCACTCAACAGAGACAATCCAAACCAGCGCGCGAAGTAATCCACAATCAGTCTAGTTACCCTTAACGAAACAACCTCAAAAACAACTTCTTCCGGCCCTCCCCATTCATTCAGCGTCTCAGCTTGCGCAGTTTCTCAACTCCCTCTCCGCGTTCTCTCTTCCTTCGCCATTGTGTACGCACCTCTCCGCAATATCGATATTCTTCTCATCTCTCTCCCTCCGGTATTTTCACTTCGCTCTCTCTCTCTCTCTCTCTCTCTCTCTTTCTCTCTCCTCTCCCTTGTTTGTTGTTCTCCGGGGCCAGCCAGCCCGCCCCTGCACGCGCCGCGCGAACAGGAGCATAACTTTATAATCGACAGAGAGAGATAGAAGGAGAGAGGACGAGGTAAGTTTAGCAAAGATCGACGGCGCCGTTGTCGTCGGGGGAGCCAAAAGTGGTAGACGTTTTGGCTGAAGTTAGGAGTCGGCTAGATAGAGAGTGAAAGGGAGAGATAAGGGCAGGAGCGAATTGCGTGTACACGCAGCGGGAGGGAGAAGTTTTTAGAGCTGCGGCCGTTTTTGTGCGCGAAAGATAAACGGTCGAGGATGCTGGTGAATGTGGGCTGGTTAACGGATGTTAGAGATATATTATATGTACATTAAAAAAGACATTATTTTTATGTATAAAATGAAGCTTTTAGCAACATATTGTCAAGAGCTCGCTCTAAAGGAAAAGCAGGATTATTTCAGATCTGCTTCCAAAACCTGTTTCTAATACCTACTTCTAAACTATAAAAATTCTAGAAAAAAATCTTGTTCCTTTTCCTGCACGAGTTCTGTATTAATATTTTTTTGGCTGTTACGTTCATTTATATTTCTATTTGTATGCGTATGTGTGAGAACGTGTGTTTCTATGTGTGTGTATTGTGTGTGTGTATTGTGTGTTGTGTGTGTGTGTGTGTGTGTGTGTGTGTTGTGAGTGTGCGTGTTGTATGTTATAAGTGTTGTGTGTTTGTGTTGTATGATGTAAGTTTGTTTGTGTTGTGTGTATGTTGTGTAGATATGTTGTATGATGTATGTCTTGTATGTCACTAAAGCATGAATTCTTTCATCTTCTGCGATTATTCAATCCTCTCACAACCTCCCGAAGAAAAAAAAATTAGCTATTCGAAAAAGTTGGTAATTCACCCCTCCCCCTCTCAACCTCCCCGATCATGCGAATAAGCGAGCTCGCCGCCGACAAAGCCGAGAGGCGAACTTGACATTTATATTGGGGATTCTCGGCTTTG
>JAPYZB010000711.1:0-18266 GCA_030522745.1 Eupelmus kiefferi | reverse complement strand
ATTTGCAGGACATATGTAAGTGCTGCATCGCGTACGTCGACAAGATGTCAGAGAAGGCGGAGCAGCAGCAGCAGCAGAAGGACGCGGAGAGCGGGCCGGGCAACGTCTACGGCAAACAGTTCGACGTGTCGGTCGCCTGGTGCTTCGCGATCAACAACATCGACTACATTAGAACGTCGATCGAGCCGCTCTCCAAGGATCTCGGCCTCGACGGCGTCATCGAGACCTTGGCAGAGAGCAAGAGTCAACAGGACGCCGATCGCTGCAAGCAGACGCTCCAGCTCATCATCGACAACGCCAAGGACACCGTGAGGAACAAGATCATCGAGATGCTCGAGATCGTAGCCAAGAAAATGGCACCTGCCATGAACCGGTAGGCAATTTATTTTTTTCTTCTTCTTTCCAGAGCAATTTGATCGAGTATCGAAGGTGAAAGTACGCCTTAAGGAAGACCTTCACTTACCGAGGTCATGGGACTTTCTATAAACTCAGCATATTTTATTCTACAATCATACCATTAAGTAGATTGAAGTAGTTGGGATTTATCAGTAAAAAACATACTCGAGTATTTTCTTTTGAATGTGGTTGCTCAATAACTACATATTTTGAAATTGATTAAAAGTAGTTTATTGAAATAGTTTCAAATTAATTTAATCTTCAGTTATCTTTTTAACAAGAAAATCTGTTAATAATTAGGTATTTGATGGAAGGTGCAGAATTATCAGACACAACGAGCAATTCTATGGATAGACTGATGGATTATTTAGATTCGAATCTTATCACACTTCACAATAATCTCAACGATGACAATTTCCAAAGGATTTTAAAAGTCATATGGGAATTAATGGCCGAAAGTTTAAACCAATTAGTTCAAAATAATTTAGAGGTAATTTTAAAAGATTTTTTATAATTATTAAAAATGATTAACAAAATCAATTTCCTTTTAAAATAAATTCAATTTAAGATCATCGTAAAATATGTGAAATCAAATAAATTCGTTTAATACTTTATTGTGTAGTTAAACGCGTTGACGATCTCACGTAAGTCTATCTGTTGCTATCGATTTGTTTTATAGAGACGAAGACCACCTACGTTCTATTCGAATCTTCATAAAACCTTGCACACTCTTATACAATTTTTCAATCTCGGGGCGGACGAGCTGGCAAACGTAAAAGTTCTCGAGAAAATTGAGAAAGTCCTGAAGCTTTATGGTCTGGAAAGTACCGAGCTCATTCACCGATATTACATGGATAGATTGAAGGAGCAGAACAGTATCGATAACGAACCCTACGGATTACTCACGGTCAAAGCGTATTTTTTCAACGATCTACTGAACATATTGATACTCAATGCAAGAAATTTAAAATCGACTGATGGTAATGATAATAAATTTCATAGAAATATTTTTTTCTTTTCTTATTTGACTAACATATAAATTTTGTGGTTTAGGTAAATGTGACTCGTATGTAAAAATTAGACTGTTTCCAGAAGATGTTTTCATAGGTATGAAAACGTTCAAAACAAACGTACAGAAAGAAACGCAATTTCCGCTTTATGACGAAAGTTTTAGCATGTGAGTATGAACAAAGTTCTATTTTAACGGACCGTTGCTTATTCAAAAATTATTTAATCAAAACTTGTACCGTCCCGTTTACGGGTAGCAGATAACTATTATTCTTAAGAATTTGTTTTGACACTAAATTCACTTCGGAATAGCAAAATAGTAATAGAATAACAAAAACAAATAATTTTTTTAAAATAACAGATCGTACTTAAAATATCTCATGCTATTTTAATCTTAGTTTTACGAGAAAAAATTTCTAAAATCAAATACATATTTTCTTATTGGTGTCTTAAATAAATATATACTTACATATATATTTATTTGAATAAGGAATTTACTCTTAGCATATAAATAATATACAAAATAACTATTTGATAATCGATGTATGCTTACCTGACAAACACAATAACTCAAAATCGAATCACAACACGACTAAACTGACTTCACGATCTTTTAACTTTGCAAGGCTCCTCTTGACTGAAATCTTTGAAACGTAACCAGCCGCGTCTGTTCTAAGTAGTCGAGGAGAACACCGAGTCGATGCGGACATTCAAAAGTGCCGGCGAAACTGTCGGATTGGTCGAACCGCCGCAGCGTTGGTCGCGTGATCCCCTCGGCGCCACAGCGTTTTACCCTCGTGGATCCAGCTGCGGCAGCGGCTGTCCCATGGAGTTCTCGTCTCGGAATTCCCCGTCTGTTCTCTTTCTCCTCTCTTCGCGCCGTAGTTCTACCTCATTATCGATTTCCTTTGTTCCCTCTCATTCATTTCCAATGTAGTGGGTCAAAAAAAAAGAAGGAAAAAATTGCACGCGTCCTATATAGTTTGGCAGATGCCTGGCTTGAATTGAAGATTACTTATTCAATGACTGGGCTGGTTTTGAATTTCGTAGAAACTGATTGATAAATAAAAATATAAGTGAATTGAAAGAGTTATTCCGAAATAACTGCATCTTTGACAATTTATAATAAAGCTAAGATAATATTAATTAAAAAAATATGATTTTAATATATTATTAATTTACTATTTTCAATTTCAGTCCATTGACTCCAGAGCAGAGGAAACTCGAAAATGCAATTGTGATGTTTGAAATAAAAGATAAAGACTTTTTGAGAACGAGGTTTATGGCTGAGTGCTTTTTGCCATTCAGTGAAATTCAAGAAACTGATTCGCACGATGGTTTCAGAGAGCTTGAACAAATACACTTAAAACTTTCACGACCTACATCTCAGAGTACGTCAACAATATTTTTGTATTTCAATAATTCAAAAACAGCAACTTTAAGTACCATACTCATATTTATTTCAAATGTTTAATGTATCATTTTATTTATCTAGGTTCTGAAGTGGTACATGTTTTGTCACGAAGGAAAGGCGATAATTTGGCATCCAACTTTGTATCAAAGGTCCAGTCAAAGATGAATTCCAGTTAGAAATATATTTAAAAATAAATGTAATCCTGTTTTGATATTATGAAAAGAAGTATGTAAAAATGTAGATTTGTTTAAATCTGCTATGGCTATTTAAAGTTTTTTAATACTCACCGAATCGTTTAATGACTACATTTTTACATACTTTTCGATGCAGTTTTTAAGATATTTTTAGGGTCTCGAAAGTTATAAGATCAAAGAAAAGTGATTTTTACAAAATTATTCCTGTGATATTGAAAGTTCAGCAAGCGTTTCATCTTAAATTCTCGTCATTTATTATTAGATATTAATTTATTAATTTATTAATAGAATAAAAAATGACAAGTAATACATTAAATATAATCTAATTAACATTAATCTGATGCTTTTTCTAACCCTGATTTGCCATACTTTTGCTAGGCGCTTTCGGACATTACAGTAAAATTGTTTTTGTTTCTTTCATAATTTTGTTAATTTCCTTACGAAAATTGATAGCGATTAATTTGCAATCAATTCCTTCGCAGAAAACCGTTATTGTTTTTTGTATATATCTTTATTTTTTGTTTTATTTTTTTACAAAAATCCTGGCTGGTGAGCGTAGGTAGTTGAGCTGAGTGAATATATTATAGCCGTTTACAGGGGTTTATTAATTCGAATAAAAAATTTATCTATATACCATGAGGCATGAAGCACACGTGACATTCTTTTTAATGGAGAACCGAAGCACCCACAAAGGAAGACCTACATTCTTTTATTAACGTTTTTTTTTTCGATGAATTTACAAGCACACCCCACACCAAAAGCAAGGTGACATTTAGTTTGTCGGTAAATGGTTTTCTTTTTTTTTCTCTAAACTTTTATAAATCTACTGTAATCTCAGATGCTTCAACTAGATTGATTCATTTCGAGCCTGCAAGCAGATTTTTTTGTCTCAATGACCATACAGGTATATTTTATTCTTACGAATCAAAAGCTGATGCTTCTGTTTAAATTGTGACAAACGGTTTTTTTTTTCATGTCGTATTACATTACTTTGACGGTCGCTGAGAAATTAAAACATTCTTTGTATTCTTAACTAAAAAAAGATCGCATAATCTCATAAATACTGAACTGTGTAAAAGTAAAGTACGTAAAGTAATTTCGTCGCACTGTTCTGGCGCTGTATTAGATTTCAAATAAAAACATTGTATATATAAAAAACTTAAAATCAAAAATATTTATAAAAAACGTAACGATTATCGTGAAACGAATCACACAACAAAAATTCATTGGTACTTGTAATATAGAAGAAGTATCTATTGGATAAATAAAATTGAGATAAATTAAAAGCTCAAAGGAAAAAGACGTACGCTGTTAATATATTGCCGCCTGAATAATTAACAACGAAATTATTTTACGCCGCACATTGGAAATGAATATCTTTTCTCTTAAACACAAAATTCTCGACGTGCGCTTTGCCGAGCTTAAAAATGGGACATGTTTGTATGTGACAACTTAAAACACTCAAAGTATATATTTAAAATACAACTTAAAGTGTACAAAGTAAAATTATGATTTGCCTTGTACGTCGACATACCTGGCAAATATACAGTCAGTATAATAATAATAATAATAGTAATAATAATAATTATAATATCAATAATAAAAATAATAATAATAATATATTCGTTTCAATATAATTACAAATTAAAGCGAAATCTTATTGCTTAAATAAATACATGCGTGGGTCAACCGTTTTTTCTTTAAATTCTCTTAAACGTCTATTATTCTGCCATTGTTTCTTTTTTTAAATATTTAGCACGAATGGGAGTGCGCGCCCGCGCCCTTTTAAAAAAGTACTTTATAATGGCGAAGTGGCTTTTCAATTACATTTTTCCACATATTCGTTTCCAATATATTAAAGCTGTCTTGTACTTTTGCTGCCGAAACGTTTTTCATTGCCGCAGAAGCGAGCGAGCGCACACTCTCCGGATAATACAGTTATTGCGTTAAATTTTAGTTTACATTAAATGCAATACTAACTCGACATTCTTCGTATATCAAACGGGTTTTTTAATCGTTTATTTTGTTTTTATTCTGCTTTAACATACTTGTACTTGAGACACTTTATGTTTTTATTACTATTATTCTTTCTTTCTTCTTGAGTACGTTTCATGATGGGTTTCGCATTATGCGCGCAAAAAGCGTCGTCGATTATATTATATATACAGGGATGCCAGACGAATTCTCGCACTTTTAAATATATATTTATATACCTTTATTTGTTATCGCGAATCCATATACTATATAGTAATATTCTGGTTACGTAGACGGCGTGTTTTTTCTTATATACGTGGGGGTTTTGGGAGACGCTCTCGCGACGACACTATTAAAAGTTTTTTGTAACAGAAGCCCCAGCTCCGACAGTGCAACATTTTAATGGACGCTCACAATGGTTAATGAGTCTCTCTTAGTTTTTGACATGCGCGTCAAAAATAATAAGACCTGTTCTAATTTTCAAATGAATAAGTATGTATGCTAATCCCCTGTTAAAACTTCACGCGACCTCTTTGCATTTATTAAATTTAGCTGCAGTATCATGAATATGCTCTAAACCAAGCGCGAAAAATGTACCATATGCGAAAAGCATCCCCTTCTTTGAAGAAAGTTTTTTCGGAATATTTCTGGCATAACTTCATGCGACATTTTTCTGATTACAGAAACTTTCGTTCTCTCGAGTTATAAATCTACTTTAGAATAATTTGGGAAACATTCAGACATAAATGTGAGAAACTTTCCTTGTTACATGTTAACTTTTCTCAAACAAAGTTTAGCTTTAGTTTCTTTATAGAAGCGGTACCAATGTCATGTAAGATATCATGGATAATAAAAAATTATTACATCAAAAGCGGAAAAGAGGTATCTCAAAGGATTGTTATTTCACTTCTGTACAAAAGACTTTTAGCAGTTGGCAGAAGTCGAGCGGAAGGATAATAGGGAAAAAGAGCGCCAGGAGCTGACGTTGATAATCCATCTGTCATTCCCTCGTCAAGCGCGTCGATGTAACAAGAAAGCGTTTTTCCTTCACGATGCTTACATATAAGACGAGCTTTTGTCGGGAGCTTACTCCCTGGGGCTAGTAAATCGTATATTATATTATATTTATATATATATGTAACGGCAAGTACACGCGTAAGTTTTTTTGTTTTTTCGTTCGTATAAAAAACTATGGGAGTTTGCTACGTGTATATAATTATGTATATATACTGATAGGGTACCGCACGCGACGCGAGCGCCGCGTTGGCTTCCGTCCATTAGACAGGCAGTTATTTTTCTTTTCTTGTTTTACTATGTGGTTACGATTTACAGTAGCATGTAACACACTTACTAGTGTGCGGTTTCATGGCAATTACCGCATTATTCGTTGCATTATTTGGATTTATTGATCGTATTGTCTAGCTTTGTTCAACGAGAGAAAGATTATATTAGATAGATATTAAATTTCACGTATTTGTAAGACATTGGTTTTAAATCCTTTTACAAACGTTAGAAAATGTTTTCAACACAAGTTTGATAAAAATAAATATCTGATTTAAACGGATATTACACTACCTGTTCTGTATGATTAAACGTACAATGCGGTTTATTGCTCCTATCTAGCTCATTATCATGACAGTCGATTTTACCAAGTTGTTTGCCACACGGTAATTGCCATAAAACGATATCGGCACACATGAATACGCGTGAGTTTAGTCCGTAAATATAGCCCGTTCAACTAATGTATGAAACCTCCCTAACTTTACTTTAAAACGCTAGATTAGCTCATCCGTTATCCAAACATGTCCATCGAGAAAAACCGAAAAAAACTGTTAAATCGAAAAAGTTGCATCGGTAGAAAAATCACACCCTCGAAGGTCGCGTTATATGCTTACGTCGCGTCGCGCGTATATAGTGCTGTGGGAAAAGGTATTACAAGCAGAGAACACGCTTAAAAGGGAAGAGTTTCCATAGGTGGATGGGGGGAAAGGAGAGGGCAGGGGGGGTAGAGAGGATTTAAACCGTCGCTAATGCGCGTATCGAGCCGTAAGGGAATTTCCTCGGTTTCTCCTACGTGCGTGCGTCTTCGTCGGCAGAAGCGCGAAACTTCGTTAATACAGGTGAGCGCGGGCGCGCGTCTCGTCGTCTCAGCCTCTTCTCTCCTCCACTTTCTCTTCTTCCGGCAAGCGCGCGTGAATTCCTGCGTTCAAGTAATTCCGCAGCCCCCAGAGAGGCCGCAGCGGGCAAGACCAAGGGGCGCGCCTCCTCCGCCGAGCGCGCGCGCAAATTTCTGGCTGGTCGGCTGAGAGCGCAGCGATTAGTAGCACTTGCGCGTGCACGTGCACTTGCGCACGAGGTCCACGTCCTTGGTGTAGCGGGTCCCGTCGTTGCAAATGAGGCGGATCTGGAAAATTCGTCGGTGCGGAGATTAGTTTACTTTGCGGGAGCGGCGTGGTTTCTCGCTTGCGCCAAGATTTAGGGAGATGGAGTTGTGGTTGAATAAATATTTTTGCCATTGCTTATGATTTTGTGAGTTGATGATTATTTTAGCTTTTATTAAGCATTTGCTTCATTAAATATAAATTTCCAGAATAGCTTAGTTAATGAAGAATACGTAAATATTATATTTCTTGAATACTTAAATATGATAAAAGCCAAAGCTTGTGAAATTGATTATATTTTATTTAAACATAATTACTGAGACAAGGTAAGTCAGACGTATGCATTAATATATTTATATTTATGAAATATTAATGGACTGCCTAATGCAGA
Source organism: Eupelmus kiefferi (assembly GCA_030522745.1). Lineage (NCBI taxonomy): Eukaryota > Metazoa > Arthropoda > Insecta > Hymenoptera > Eupelmidae > Eupelmus > Eupelmus kiefferi. The sequence goes on along the minus strand of JAPYZB010000711.1, from coordinate 10,508 downwards.
GCTTCATCCGTTAAATTATTCGTTTAAATGAAAATTTAAATAGCAGCCCAGTGGAGAAATCATTAGGCAGTTAATCGTTAATACTCACCTTGCGCCTCTTGGTCTTGCGCGGTAAACAGCAGGAATTACCGCAGCTGCCCCAACATTTGGCGAGCTTTACGGGTCTACGGCTTCGGCATCCATTCGCGGTGTAGTATTCGCGAATGTGTTCCTTTCGGCAGTTGGGTGCTATTCCAAACAGATATAATTAACGTTAGTTCACTGAAAATAAAATATGTTAATTTGATGTGAAAAAATTTTTTTTTCATCCCACCTTTCTCGCAGTACCGTCCTTGCCAACCGATTTGGCATTTGCATGTGTAACCAGTTCCGAAAGGCGCTGGTTCGCATGTTGAGCCTTTCTTGCACTCGTGTCTCATGCAAGGATCGATATTACTAGAACTGGATAATACTGCAAAATCTGTAATGCAAAGTTTGCATTAATTATATTATCGTACTTCTAAAGTAAATGCCGAGCTTAGTTCGAGTTAATTTGCATTCAGAATTTCAAATAAATGGAAAATATTTGCCTCGTTTACGTATAATAAATAAATACTTAGATTTTATTGATTCAAAAATACTATTAAAGCACCAATAGCAATATACATTATATCTTAAAACTGCAGGAATCTCTTGAAACGGCATTTTTCAAAATAATTCCTCCTCTCGAGAGCGGAAATATCATTGTAATATATTCAAACTCACCGGAATGTTCATGGACGAGGTGCTGCTGCGGCACCACCTGATCGGCATTGTCGACTTGCATGTTGTCAGCGACGTCACTGCCAGCGCTGCTGCTAGCCCCGGCGTTACTGCTGGCGCTGCTTGGGGCGCTGTTGCCGGCGCCGTTCTTGTTGGCCTCGTCAGCTTCCTCCTCGTCGTCGCCGGTGCCGCAGCCCGGTGACACCCCATTCATCTTCGCCGCGTTGCTAAAGTCGACCAGCTTGTGGTTTATCCACATTTCCGAAATGCAGCCTGCATGAGAGAGTGCGCAAAAGTACGGGAAATTTCAGTATGAATGTTTTTCCAGATGGCTGCCTTCTCGCTCTGTTTGCATTCGATCAGACCTATTGTTTATGCGCGAGCGGGCTCCTAGATTTTCGAATAAATGCATGAGATCCCCGGGCTAACGCTTATGTTTTCATGAGGATTCGTTTTCCTTGACGTTCTAATTGGATTGTTTTAATTGCGCGCGTTTTTCACACCTGCGTTAATCTTTGCCGTAATTTTTGTATAGGCCATTCTTTACTTTCGGTTAGATGAAATTTTCGACTCTGTGAAAGCTCGTTTCTTTAATTAAACTGTGTAGGTCGTTATATTTAAATTGGATTTCGCGAAATGAATAACATTTTAGTTGAAGACTTTGATGAAATTAAACAAAAAGTCTTTGGAGCGAGCTCTGAAAGTTAATATTTGCAAAACTAGAAAAGCGAATGGAAGCTTATTAGTAAATTTCCTCTCCGCAGAATGGCAGAGAGCTATTAGCGTTTAATTAAACGTCTCGAAATTTGCGCGCGGGCTTTCTTAATTCGAGCAAAATATTCCGCTTGGAAAGTCATCTGTAACACGTCGGAGGGGGCGGTCCACGAATTTCGAGCGCGCATTTCTCGTTCTGCCAAAGAAAGCTATTTACGGCAATCTAAGCGTGAAGCTTTCAAAGAAAATTTTCGCTCGAATTAACGCACCGGCGATTTCCGCGTGTATTCAGCGGCGCTCCCGGCATTAATAGCAGAGATCTTGCCTTCGTCCGTATACTTGATGAAGCAGAGCTCGTCTCTGGCTCCGAGCGCGTGGAATTGTTTATGTATTTTAATAAAACAAACGGGGCAGCGGAGGCGCGCACGTGTATAAGGCTGCGGTGGTGGCGGCGGCTAGCGTCAATAATAAATTCAATCGAGTAGTCGCGGGCTCGGGCTCCTTTATCCTCGGCGGCCGCTAGCGGCGTATAACGAGCTCGAGCGAAAGTCAATATCATCCGCGCTTGGCGCCGCCCGCGAGGGGAAGCAGCAGCGGCGGCAGCGCTGCGCTGCTAAAGCGAGATAGAGGTAGCTGGGTAGGTAGAGAAAGAGAGAGAGGGAGAGAGGGACTCACCCCGAAAGCTCGTAATGTTCCGCAAATGGAATTCGGTGAAGGCGACAGTGGCAGTCTCCGTGGCAACGCCCCCGATGTACATGGGCTTGGTGAGCTTGAGGTACTCCTTGGGGCCCTCGTTGATGATGCTCCTGGCCGCGCCCCGGTCGATCCTCATCGTGAAGTTCTTCTTGATCGCGATGAGCTCGGCCATGTGGGCCTTGCCGTCCGACACCTGCTCGTAGCTGTACATCGTCGAGGTCGGATAATTGCCGACGTCGTACGAGACGCGCACCCGCCCGTTGAATAGCTCGACGGCCAAGTGCTCGCCGCTCTGCCCATCATAAAGCAGTACTCCGTTCTCCTGGCTCGTTGTAAAAATAATCGTCACGTTTGCCTCGGGCCGTGTGCGAAGTGGCTCTAACTCGACCAGCGAGTTGTTATCGATAAAGCTCAGACTCGTCATGTACTCACACCTTTTGCCTAAACAACACACACACAACATCTCCTTTTATATATATACTCTCCAAAGCTTACCCTCCTATACAACCAGTCTCTTACACTCAAAGGGCATTTTAACCCGACCTTTTTTATAAACTGCGATTTCTCCCTAACAAAGCCCAACGACTTTGCCCTCTATACAGTCAACTTAGTCTGGGTATGCATACAAGATACAAAAGAAAGCACGACTCTCGGAAAAATAAACTAGTCCTTCTTATCTCGGGAGAAAGCAACTCTAACGCGCTTAAATTTTCAGTTTTAAGCAAAGAAAGTCACTTTCCAACTGGAAAATTACATTATCTCGACAAATTTTCCATTACAAGCAACATTTGACTTCTCTTGCCTGGATGAAAAAGATCATTTTTAAGATCAAATTTTTATATGACCCATATAAATGCCCAGCTTGAATAGATCATGTTTTAAAGCGAGCGAATTGCGATTTCAAGATAAGGCTCTTTTCGAAAAAAATGAATAATTTCATTTATTTTATATTCACAAATTCTCTTTCATACCTTCTGAAAAATCTTGAAAGTTTTATTTCAAGCGACTTTACTTTTATACGTTCTTTTCATACTTTACATTAAAAAAAAAAATCATATTTGAACAGGTAATCTTACGTCATTTAAATTGCATCATTCTTTTACTGTAACATTACTTTAACAGCATGAAAAGTCCCAGCAAACTCAAGTAAAAATGTAAATCAGCTCCACTTGATAACCGCTCCCAATCCAACATTTTCCCCATCCCGGCGGATATTAAAAGAGAAAACATTCGTCATGATAATCAGCCTCCGCGAGACAGTCGTCCATAATTCCAGCTGTGCTTATTACCCAAGAAGCAGCAGCAGCAGCAGCCATCTTATCCCGTCGGCAGTGTCCAAGTTTTCTCCCCCCTTGAAAAGTTGTCGCGCGACCTCTCGGTCAATCGTTAAAGTCAATTTTCCGGCAGTCGTATACGTCTCTCTACGGCGCTGGGCGCTGACACACGGGCTCGCGTACTGCTCGTTCCTTCTTTTTTTATCGTCGCACTCGGGGAAAGTTGAGCGAGCCGTGGGCTTTCGCGCGCTCTCCTCGCGCGCCCAGGGAAATAAATAGCGAAATGAATGGCTCCTTTGAAGGAGTGAACTACCCGGGCGATGAAGTTTAAAAATTTGTAGCGGCCAGAGGAGAGAAAGAGAGAGAGGGGCTGATCAGAAAATCCTCTTGAACAATATATATATGTACACGTAGGTATTATATATACGGCTATCCAGTTTAACCAGTTGTCACGGGGGCAGTAAAAGAATTATTGAGAGAATGTAATACGGCCAACTTTTTTCTGATTTGAGAAAGTGCTCGAGAAAGACTCTTTTTTTTTATGCGATGCCGAGTTTTATAGACTTTTTAATGACACATGGAGAAGCGTAATTCACGGAAACACAAGGCGACTCTTCGTATAATTCACGGGAATTGGTATTCACGTTTATGAAGTCATAGATAATTATGCGGAGATTCGGTAGATTCGCGTTTTGCATAATAATGCAGGGAAGCAGAGGCACTTCATATACCCTTAAATCTAATTGAAGAGTCTACTTCTTGAGCTATACTTAACCCACAAAAGGAAAAAGGCGGTAAAGCATAAGCTCACTGTGCAAGTCCAAATTTTATATTCAGTGGATAGACGCTTTGAATTGGTATTAAAAGGCATCTTTCTTTCGTTTCAATGCATACATTGAGTACACTATTTAATGCCGTTGAATTAAGATCTTCTGTTTCCGTAAATATAAATTGATTTTTTTAATCATTCGCCGATAAAAATCATAATCGGCAAATACTAAAAGTTATTATTATGTATAAGAACTACATTACCAAAGCTTTTACTTCGATTATCCTGATTAACCACAATCATAGAGAGTTTTATCGGGGTTATAGATTTTAAATAAACGTAAGACAAAAAGTACAGGGCGTTCCTAATGTGATTATGACTAATTATCTTAATCTGACAGCTTAATGAAACATTAAGCTTATTAAAGGGATTTTCCGATCACGAGGTAATTGCAAGCTGAAATAAACCTTAAGTTGGATAAATAGATTAAACTCACCAGTATAACCAGGATGGCACTGGCATAAGTAATCCGCTCCAGATCCCGGCGATGGTAGGAAACAAGCACCATGTTGGCAGTCATGATGAGCACACGGACTAGTTTGAGGGTATAGTAAGGCAGTTGATGGTGCAACTTCGCAGTACCTCCCTGTATAATCTGGTGCACACTTACACTCGTAATTGTTTATGCCATCGATGCAGGTAGCACCATTCTAAAACAAACGTTCAAACAATTTTTGTTCTTAAATTAAAAACAGCTGATTGCAAAACGATTTCATTTTGTTAACTACTTTTTTAAATTGGAGGAGAAAATAGTGTAAAAGGATAACACGTTTATTTAAAAAATGGGAAAAGAAAGAGCTCAATCAAAAAATTAAATTCACAAACGAAATTGATTATCGGATTTGATTGGCTTTTTAATAACTCCCTATAATATTTTTCCGACTTGTTTTTAAACAAAATTACATTATCAGAATTATGATATTATTAATTACCTGAACTCGTTTCGAAACGAAGAGGTCAGTTAATTTTTATTCATCAAATAAACGGAAACAATAAAATTTTGCAATTACCACATTAAACGTAATGTGGTTTGCTTAATGCAGCCGGGCAGCCGATTGTATTGTTCGTCGGCGAATCAGATTATTCGATCAAGATGCAGGAGTGGTGTGCGGTAGTCGGATCGTCGCGAGAGAGCCTCGTGGCACGAAGTAATTCCATAGAAACCGTTGATAAAGCGTCTAATTGGATACTATTCGTATATTAACCTGCTGGAATCTCGGCGCGCGCGCGCGCACGTACATCCGAAAGCTAATCAGATTTCGTCGCATAAATCCGGTATATATCTGTCAAAAGGCTGCTATAATCTGTTTTTCCATCAGATTACGATGAGGATTCCGACCCCCTTTTCAAAAGGCGCGCTTGCGTGGACAGCGGAAAGAGCATACGCAGAGAGAGAGAGAGAAGGTGATATCAAACGAGAGACGAGCCTTTCGCGAGGAACATATACACAAGTATATATAGCTCGCTTTAATCTGCTTTATCCACCGCGAGCCGTTGACCTCAATCTTCCGCTATCGCGCGCCAGTCCGGGGCCTCTCTCTCTCTAATAGATTTAATGGCGGATCACAATGCTCTTTGTTAACGTCATTATTTGCCGACTTATGAGTGCGTTTACTTCTTCTTTATCCTGCTCTTCTTTTTTAAGCGATTTTACGTGTTAAACTTTACCGCGGACGTGCGCCTCGCTCGGAGCTTGGAAGTGGCTTACGTCACGTAAGAGAGCTGCACCTTTGATGCGAAGAAAGGAACTTTGAACTTTTATGGCGCGGAAAAAAAGTCACTGATTGAACACCGCGATTTAACGACCCTAGCGTGGCGACAATATCCCGTTTTTGCTTTTATTATTTTCCATCGGCACGTTATACGTTGCCAATTTATATTATTGATGCTTATTAAATGAGGATATTTGTCCGTACTATAGAATATATTAATTTATTAGTCCCGTTCATTTTCAAATGAATTTTAAATAAATTTCTAATCAGTCGGTGTAGATATTTAAATTACAATATTGGATCTGTATTTAACATTTAGTTCATTATTTATAAAAGATAGACTCTATACAATATTCATTTAAAATATCGCTTCAATCAGGGATTACTAATTTCATCAGATTCGCTTGGAAAAGAATCAATGGAAAGTACATTGATTCGTTAATAATATCACTATAAATAGTTGAGCGAGTAAATTGAATTCAAATATTAGTTATTTAATATTTAAATATTTTGTTTTTAGATGTATATTTTTGATAAGAAAAAGAAATAAATCAAAATTGATTAAAGTAAATTTAGACTACCTCTTTAATTTAATAGAGATCTTTAAATATCAGACTTTTATAGTAGGTAATTTTTCACTGTCTAATAAAAGGATTTTTCCTTTTCTGATTATTTTAACTGAATTATTTTTCACGTGGAAAAGGATATAAAAAAAATCATTTTAATATTATCATGAAAAGTAAGGACTGCAAAAGATATTTATCCAGCTTTCAAGTTTTTAAAAACCCATTGTGCTCAAGTTGTTTGTGCAGCACAATGGTAGGTAATGTAAAGGCGAAAATGTTCCGATTCGTAAGCAATTGTTGACACATCGTCATCGAGCTGAAATGTCGATGTTGAAAGAGAAAGAAAGAAAAAAGGGGGCTTTGAGTAAATCAAATAAACGAGTCACCTACCTGGCACAGATTATTATCGCAGTCGTCCAGGTTGTCAGTGCAATTGGCACCGGCAAAGCCGCTCGGGCACTCGCAGCTATAGTGGCTCTGGTGGTCGATGCATCGGCCTCCGTTCTTGCAAGGATTGTGTTCTTTTGCGCAAAAGGGTATTTTTGCCTCGCAGTGCTCGCCGGTGAATCCCGGTAGACAGTTGCAGCGGTAGGTCTCGACGAGGTCGACGCAGGTGGCGTTGTTGGCGCATTGGTGGCCGATGCAGTCGTTGACGTTGTTCTCGCATCTGAGACCCTCGTATCCGGGTGCACAGTTGCAACTGCGTAAGCACACGCAAAACGCGAGGCAGCGAAAAATAGAAAAAACAGAAAAGATGGTCTTCATTTTCTCTCACTTTATTCTATCAACCCTCTGCGCGTTAACGAACTCGCGCCCGCGCGCGCGCTCATTAACTCGCAGCAACCCTCCTGGCGATACGAAAAATGCGATTCGTTACGCGCACGCACGTACCTACTCGACAGCCGACTGCGTTTGTCGTGTTGAGTATTTTCCTTTTTCCTCTATCGGACTACCAACGAATCAGATGTATTTTTACGAGTTAATAATGTATTTGGGTTACTGCACGGACAACTGGTTCAGCCCGATGTGTTTTAACTCGCCCGAATTTCACTCTTTGATACTCATGACTAATTAAAATTTCTTGTAACTTTATTCAAAAGAATTATTTCAAAAATGCTAATTTTTTCCCGTATGAAATATTTTTTACATTCGCTTAATTAAATACTTTTTTTTTAATTATAGAAGGAGCGCTAGTTCTTTTTGATAAATCTCTTTGATAGCAATTCAATATTAAAATTTAAAATTTTAAAAACAGATCAAGCTGAAATTGCTAATTTGTTTCTGCACAATGGTTCGTATTAATTGAACTCTCAAAAGCAATTGAAAATATAAAATCTCCGAGGTAGATTTAGCATAAATAAAGTTAATTAGAAACAAACTCATGTGCGTGTGTTATTGTATGAATATAAGCGAATAGTGGTATAGCTATTTGTGTCCCTCACCCCCTTGCGATAGAAAGTCCAATTAATCCCTCTTGAGCGTCGCTTGATTAAGAGAGCGAGATAGAGCGAGATAGAGCGAGAGAGCGAGAAAAATCAAATAAAAGTATTTCCCAGAGATTTATATTGGGTTCGAAAAAGCATCGTCGGAAAAAAAGAATTTTCCAATTTACCATCTAATTTGCAGCGTATTAAGAGGGAGGGGAGAAATAAAATTAAAAAGTTAAAGTTTTAGCCCCGGTTAAATCAACTCCGGAAGAGAGCGAGAGAGAGAGAGAGAGGAAAATTGAACAAAGTGAAAAAAGAGAGAAATCCAGACAGGGTGCTATTAATCGGACGAGGCGGCGGGCAAGTTCTTAATAACAAGTCATGATGGTAGAAAGAAATAAAAATAAGAAGTGGCCCGGCTCTCGGCCCGGTAATTCAGCGCGAGCGCGCGCGCGCGTTTCGTGTATATACTTGGAAACTGCTAGGCCCCCGGAAGCGTACCGGCGCAAAGATAAACCGAGCGCATTTAACTCTTGCGTATACATCCAGCAAGATATATAGATTCAGGCTAAAGCTAGTACTTCCTTCTTTGCTCCGGGAGCGTAAACTACGTGTATACTCTCTCTCTCTTGAGCTATGTGCATGCTTGTTGTTTATTTATTTCTCATTATCTTTATTAACAATAATTCGGCGGCAGAACCAGCGGAGCGAAGAAAGCGAGTAATATAAGACAACAAGTGGCTCGGCAAGATATATTTGAAGTTGCGGGCTAAGACGTATAACAATAAGAGGCTGGGATTGAGGTAGAAGTGAGGAGGAGTTTGCTGCGAGTATATATACGAATATCGGTGCACTTGTGCTTGAGCGCGGAAAGGTGTTTAAATAGAGGTTCACCTGAATCTTCCTTCCTCCAGTACTTTGCAAGTTCCGGCGTTCCGGCAAGGATTTCCATAGCACGCGTCAATTTTATGCTGACACCGGTCCCCGTGATATCCTGGCGCACATTTGCAACGAAACTGTTTGTCCGGTAGCGCCTCGCATAGTCCTCCGTTCTGGCAGGGCGAGGTATAGCACACGTTGCATTTCGCCAGGACCTCGGCTGGCTGTTGTTTGGCTGCGCGGAAGAAAGGTCTACGATTAATGAGAAATTTTAGTATTTTTGGACGGAGGCCGCGCCTATTAGATAGCTAGTGCAACATAATTAATAATAACAACACACAATTAACACAACTTCTAATCAAAACAGACTTCAATTTTCATTTTTATTTATCTAAATTCAAGTCATATCAGTGTATTTTTTTTTTTTTTTTTCTGTTCTCACAAATTGCAGAAAATTAGGTAAGAAAAAACAGCGAGAAACAATAATTATATATGCAGCAACAGATGGTGTGAGTGCGAGAGAGAAAATTATTTCAAGGATTCGCGCGCGCAGAATTTTTCAGTCGAGACTCGTTAGGTCGCAGGTTTATTTTATCGTTATCAAGTGTGTTTTTCGCTTTCACATAAAACTTTCGAAAACAGAAACTTTAGGTTTAGAAATTACGATTGGCTTTCATTTAAGCATCTACGCGACGATTCTAATCTAATTTAATTCTCTCTGAGAGATCATAAAATTCAAGCGATAATAATTTTCAAAGCGTACTAATGAAACTTTTTACGCGCGTTATAGCAAAAATATACACAAAAGTTTAATTTAAGAGAATGAGAAAAAGTCTCAATTTTTTAATTTACTTTAAATTAATTATCTAGAGCGTAAAATCAAGTTTTAATTAGCACAAGACCCTGGCGTGAGATCTCACGTTTTTAGACCGCCGTAATTTGTTTGTCTCACTATTCTCGGACATTATCTACTTTTAGCCGAACATTTTCAGGGAATATTCGTTGACGTATCTTGCCCGTCCGCGATATTGACCCAAGAATAGATTATGTTTGAGATCAGAAAGACGAATAGGTATATTGTACTCGCGACTTTTTTACAATTGAGACTAATGCATTCGGAGGAAAATGGATTGTTTAAAAAAAACCTTTTAGACTAATCATCCGGACAAGATGAAACTTTTCCATGGAGGTTAACCGGGTCATCTGCATTTACGTAGGAAATCTTTTCACTCCGCGAATACCGTGTACCAGTTACTTCAGTTCAGTAGACTCAAAATTCACATTTTCACCCTTACCGCCAAGCTTTCTCTCAAATATGTTCGACAAAAATACTCTATGCTGGTGGTGTGTTATAAAGAACACCCGCGCACCGGTAACAATAAAGAGTAATGCCCCGCAAATGCATCCTTTTATGCGCAATAATGAAAAGTGTTTTCTTATCGATCAAGTGCCTTTTTGCTTGTGAACGCATACTAAGTTACTTCAATTAGAGACAAAGTAAGTTTTACATTTGCTTAAATAAATAGTGTTTATTATTTCTGTAATGATTTTATTACTACTATCGCATTTAATCTTTTCTAATTCATTTGATTATCCAGTCATAAGTACTATGTACTAGTAAGAAAATGTTCCAGTCTTTCGAAGATGGATTTTGATGGAACTTCTGGAGG
>JAPYZB010000710.1:0-18276 GCA_030522745.1 Eupelmus kiefferi | reverse complement strand
CAACACACCTAAAAGTACATTCACACGTGACAGGTATTAAGGTAGTTCCATACATATAACAACGGTTGCTATATATACAGGCGCTCAAATGAACTAACCTAAAAAATGGTTTGGAGGAAGTTTATCGTATAAAAATTTTGTTGTTTAAATAATTACATAAAAATGAATTTATCTACGCTTAGGTTATCTTTTCAATTAATAAAATGTTCCAATACAAGGCAATTGATGAATATTTCAAAAAATCACTTATTAAGGCCGTCCAACAATGCTCAAACAATGGGCGTTACACGGACTGTGTTGACAAGACCAAAAGAATTAGATGAATTGAGAAAACAAAGTAAAGCAAAGCAAGAAAATCAAGATGAATATAAAGATCGCGAAGAATCGGAAGAAATGAATGTTTATAGTTATTTATTACTTGTATGAAATATTTTTATTTATAAACAAATGAATTTGGATTTATTAATTTTTTATCAATATATTTTTATCTTATTTTAACATTATTTAAGACCATTCCTGTGATCACTTTTGGACTTGGTACATGGCAAATTTGGAGGCGAAACTGGAAGTTAACGTTAATTCAAGATCTTCAGGAAAGGTTAAAAAGAGAACCAGTTGAATTACCAGAAAAGTAAGATTTCTTTCAGTATCTTGGAATATTATTTTTATGAATTATGTATTATAATTTTGTTATTTTTAACAATAATACTTATTTTTCACAGTCTGGATGATTTAGAAAAACTGGAATACTGTCCTATCAAAGTAACAGGTGAATTCTTGTACGATAAAGAGTTTGTTGTTGGACCAAGAACTTTAATTGTCGACGGTCAAGGTGCCAATGAAGGAAGAGGAAATTTAATATCAAGTACATCTGCAAATAGAGGATATAATGTTATAACTCCATTCAAAGTAGAAAACAGAGAGTTAGTATCTTATTAACATATATAATGAAAGTATTTAGAAAACTAATTGATAATTGAATTTGTTTTTCAGTTGTACAATTCTTGTAAATAGAGGATGGTTACCACATAAATTTAAGCATGAAGAAGAAAGAAAAAACTCTAGAATTGAAGGCACTGTTGAAATAACTGGAATAAACAGACTCAATGAAAAGCGACCACAGTTTGTATTTAAAAATGATCCTCAAAAACAGATTTGGCATTACAGGTAATGTTTGCTCAAGTAAATACGTATAACTTGTTATTCATTAACATGACTAAAGTATTTATAAAATTAACTTATATGTTTGACAGGGATGTTTATGAGATGGCAGATTATGCTAACACAGATCCTATTTTCCTAGATATGCTTGAATCATATCCTGGTTCAGAAATGCCAATCGCAGGTCAAACTAGAGTAAATATAAGAAATGAACATTTGAGTTATATTATTACATGGTTTGGTTTATCAGGACTCACAGGATATTATTGTTTTCGCATGTTTATACAAAAGAGACCCATTTTTTAAGTATTAGAGTCAATGTTATAATGTAAAATAATTTGTACTATACCTTTATGTGAAAGTTATTTATTTAATAACTTTTTAATATTTTGAAATAACTTTACATATGTAATGTACATAAATAAAATTAAATGCTTTTCTCATTAAATTTAACATATCTTAATTTATACTTACAAATTAAAATACAATATAATAATTATAAAACTGTACAATGTGTATATAAATAAAACAAATATATATTTAGGTTACATTATCGAAATTGAAAAATTATATTGGTTATCACGATGTTAAATATTTCCTTCCGTAAAATTGAGCCTTCTTTTCAAAACCAACAGATTTAATAGGAGTATTTAGTTTATAAAATGGATTCATTGAATACTGTAATTATAAAGATGTTGTAATCGTTTTGTAATAAAAATAATTATGTTGTTACTTTAAAATGGCTTACCTTGATATAAGTTTCATACATTTCATTAAAGAAATTTTTTATTCCATCATCATTCTTGACATCATGAACCATTATAAAACGTATATGAGTTGCAGTAACAAAAGAACTGACGAACCACTGATTAAATTTGTCAACGACTTTGAGATGCATATTAGTAGTTTTCCATACATGTTCGTCAACCAAGTCAAGTGCAGCATGTGCTATGAATTGGCTTAAATGTGAATGATCCTCTTTCTGTAAATTTTATGATTCAAAGGTATTTTAAAATTCTGATATATAATTGAATTGTGTTTAGAATTTTATTTTTTGAGTAAATTATTAAATACTCTGAAAAAACGTAAGTACCTTTGCATCTTTATTGGAATTGCTGAATTCAATTTCGAACAATGGATTATCAGCGTGTCCGACAATTGCAAAATAATAGCTCGATGTCATGTTTCTTTTTTCATGTAAAATCTTTCACTAGAACAAATTCCAAGACCGCGATCCAGCTGAGCAACTGACAACTATATACGTCATACCCAAACATAACCTCTCATCAACAATAAACCCACTAGCACGCCTACTGGCCAAAACCTCAATTACACGTATATCCAGCAGACGACCAACGGCTTTTAAACATGGCGGATTTTCGCGCGCCACCTGTACGAGCCTCGGCACCAGCGATCGATAAAAAAGGATCAAAACAAAACATTCCCACTTGCCTATATACATACACACTAAACTATACACTCATACGTATAGCCGGCATCTTGGCAGCAGCGGGCGCACTTGGTTACACGCCCGGCGCTCGCGCACGCATACACACAATACTCGGCAAAGTGCGAATTTTCGTCTCAGTCGTCAGCGCAGGGCCACGGCGCTTTTCAAGGTCTAAATTTTCGCGTGGCGCGCGCGACCCCCCGGCGACCTTCGTTCTTTAGCTCGGCTCTCTCAGACTTTTGCCAGAGGACAGGCTATCGTCTCAGTCCTCCGATAATTGCACATCCGCTAATTCCTCGCCGAGATATTAAAGTAGCAAGGAATCGTCGCTCCCGGAGTCTTTGCATACTCGGACGGACATACAGAGAGGATGCTGACAGTCGACGACAGGAAGGTAAGACTGGAGAGCGCGCAACTTTGTGTTTTATTGCTGGCTTTTATCTTATCGTGGAGACAGTTCGGCGCGGAAGGGAGATAAGATTTTTTAGGATGGGTGGATTGATGGGTTTCTGAGCGTTTTGGCGACTATTGCGCTGTTTGGTCTAGTTTGCGCTTGGGTGATTGATGCGCGTCGTTTTGGAGCATGTTTGACTTTCGTCGGTTTCGTATTGTTTGCGATGTGGTTTTAAGGTTATGGGGAGACGCCGTTTCGAATGCGATTGATAGTGGTATAGTTATATGTCGAAAGCGGATGCGTCAACGTAGTATAGCTTTTTTAGATTAAATTTGCGATATTTTTACTGTTAGTTTTGTAAATTGGTTTTGAAAATATATTCAGTTATGATTGAATTGATGATATTTGAATTATTGATTTCCGTTTCAAGAGGTAATTTTGTTTACAATCGTTCAAAGGAAGTAGTGTTTAGGTCTGCCTGTCAAGTAATTCTAATTTGGCATTCACTACAAATGAGCCAATAGACTTAACAAGGAAATAAAATCAGATAAATTTAGAACTTATTCAATTATAATTAAATAAAGTAATGGTATTTCAATTTATATTAATTATTTTTTAGTTTTGTGAAAATATAGATTTACTAGATAATAAAGTGTCTAGATCTAATTATAAGGTATATTATTTTTAATAATAATATTTAATTTTAAATTATTCCATTAATATTTTTATTATTAAATTTTGAAATTAAATAAATTTGAAAGTTTTGATTGGTTGTAAGAAATAAAGAAATACTTTTGTATTTATATATATACATACATATGTATGCTACTTGTTTTTTATTTACCAGTGTTTACCAGTTTATTTAAAGATATATTATTAGAGTTACTATTATTACCTTCATTATTACGTGCATTAAACTTTCTCAGTGGACCTTGCTAATATTTGAAGAAATAAATTAATTTTCATTTTGTACACTTGAATAATTATTTCTGATTTTGTCATTTTTTTAAGATTTTGTAGTATTTAAATAAAAATTTACTAGTTTACGCCCTAAAATTAAAAAAATATTCTGAAAATGTTAAATTTGTTAAAAATAAAGCAATAGACATTGAATTCTGTTAAAAAATTGTTGTGTTTTTTTATACTTTTTCAGATATCATGTTTATTCGAAAATCAAATCTTTCCTCTCGTTTCAACCGCAAGTCTAAACTCAAATACGCGTCTAACCGGACTCGACTCTTTTCTACTTCGTTAAAGAATATATAAATATATTAATATCGTCGAAGGCTATTTTTAGATCGGGTCATATACCTTACCGAATAGCAGTATATTATAACATAAACCGAGCACGTGTCTTAAAAATAAATAACTTTTCTACTATACATGCACAACTGCATCATCCACCGCCAATCCATTATTCATTCCTACTTTCCAGCGTAAAAACGGATCTGATTAATAATCTCGTTTCATAATGTGCGCGTTTGTGCTCATAATACGCTTTTGATAACACGCTGTCACATCTGCGCGCTAAAAAGTCATCATGATTTCTGCCATTTCCATAACGGAAAAGACCAACAATAATTCAAGATATAATCTTCGTCAAAGCAGTTCTTGTTTGTAATCAAAAATTTTCCTCGAGCATCAGCATTTTCGACGCTCGCCAAGCAGCGGCAAACTTGAAAAGCCATAGGCAATAAAGAGACCCAAGAAAGCGCGAAAATAGTTTAACACGATTTTTTCACGAATCACGTGCATGCGCGTCTATTTTTGCTTTAGCCCTCGTGTTGCCTTCGTGAACGAGGCTATTTTTGTCGGCCGAGCTTTATAAGCTTCTTTCGGGAGTGCGATAGGCCTCGAGGCTCCTGCTATAATCACGTAAACGCCACGCGGCACCGGTGACTGACCGTTTTGCGACCGAAAATCGTGGACAAGTGTAGCCATTCATAAGGAGCGGGAGATGACGCAATAGTAAAGCGAAGCGAGGCCTTGGTGGCAGATAATGCCGGCTTTTTTTTGAAGATGCTGGTGGAGATGTTTTTCCTGAGAAAAAATAGCGAGAGCGATAACGGTTAGGTCGCGGGATTCTCTGGGTGGTGGTGGCGTCGATAACGGGATTTGAGTTTGACTTTTCGGAGGAGAAAAAAGGTGGGGATGAGAGTCAAAATTGTGGGTCTTGTCAGGTTGCAGGTTGCTGAATTTATGATGCGATTTAAAAATAGAATTTGGGTGTAAATCGTGGTGAGGTTTGAGATTGCGCGGGCTATGATCGGCAAATTTACTTTGCCTTTTTAAAATGATTATTTCGTTGAGTCATTGTATTCGCTGCCGGTTTGTTAATAGGCACGGTAATGCTGATAAGGTTATTATGTGTTACAATATTAAATATAATTTGCATCAGTAATTACTAACTTGGTAAATAAATTTGCTGACTTTCTATCACTGTAAATTGGTATGTCACTGTACCAATCATAAAATGTATATAATAATAAAAAAAATTTTTTTCAAAATGTACATAATATTAAGGTTTGATAAGTAATTAATTTTAATCAAATCTTTAAACAACCAAACAATTGAACGAAATTAATTTTGAAATTCCGAACTAATATGAATATAGTTCATTGTTGAAAAAATTAACGTATTCATGGGAATCATACAGGTATCACTGCAGTATTTTTTATTTGTTCTTATAAATACGAAATGATTAAGAAAATATTTAATTTAATTTTAATAAAAATCTAATGTTTATAATTTAATATTATTTTTCTAAGAATTTAAAGTGTTGTGGTGACTTTTATGAGAAATATTATTTTTGATAATTATCATTGGCACAATATTAGCGTATTTTACAAAATAATAGTATTCTTATATATTTTGATTTTATATAAATATGTCGTCTACATAAAAAAGTCTGTGGTAAGATTTCTAATTTATAAGAAAACACTAAGCGAATCATTTCAAACTACCTACAAATATTACAAAAACGATTTTTTTGTCAATTTGACGTATTATTATTAATAAAAATAAAAATGCATATCATGTTAAATTTGCTAAAAATTAAGAAAGTTGAGAAAGTTGTTATAATTCGATTTTGCTCAATAACTATTCATCTTGACAATAAAATCGGTTTTGTAAATAATTTTAAGTATTTCGAAATGATGCTAACAGCTTTGATACAGACTTATAACAGAAAGAGACATGACTAAGGCGCCGGTATAATTGAAAAATTTCAAGTCTGTCTTGTAGGTCATATACGAGGAGATCAAGATTATATTACACTATTATATATCCGCAACCAACTATTTGTACTTGTATTGCAATCGGAACAAAAAGGCTAATTACACATAAATAACCATCCTTGTAAGTAATAGCTTCACTTTATTGGATAATTATATAATTATATTTATCTATTTTAAAACAAGTTAAAAACTTTTTTTATTGTTTTTAAACTAAAACTGTTTTAAATTGTTTTAGGTAGATTTTTATACTAGTAAAATAAAAACTATTTTAATTATTATAAAATATTAATATTATTATTTCTTTCGATTCTTTAGCTAAATTTTTACATTCTAAATTCTTTGGAACTCATAATACCTGCCAAAAGCAACAGAATGACTTCTGTGAGTTATATAATTGAATATAACTTTTTAAAATGTATTTTTAAAATAGTGACTTCACCAAATGCACCACTTTATTATTTGTACTATTATTTATTCATACTTTTTTGGAACTTTGTAGACATTTGATAATTGTAAGTTTGGTACCTTAAAATTAGATAGTCACAGAAAATATTAAGATGTAGAATTTTTATTTCTAGTATAAAAAGTAAATTTGTGAAAATTTGCGCAGAATTATTTCATCTGATCCTGTAGTAATTTGTTAGTATACATCCAAAAGTTATGTCTTAAGATTTAGCATTTTGAAAAAATTCTATGTATTCCGTGATTCAAAATCATATTGAAATTTACAAAATGTAGATAAAAAAGTTAGAAGGCTAGCGTGTATAATTTTTTACTAAATAAAATTAGTGAACTAAAGTTTATGAAATCAAAAATATATATAAACCTTAACTTCTTATTTCTGTAATATTTACAAAAAGATCTTGTAAGTTGGAGTTATACCACAAATGCAATTAAGGAATATTATATATATCAAGACTGTTTTGTTAAAAAAATAATATATTTAATCAGATTTAGCTGATTTATCTACTTATAGTTAAAGTATTTTATCGCGTTTAAAAATCTTTTAATAAGCGAAATTAATCTTTATTCTTTTTTTTTTATTTGAATAAACGTAAACGTTTTAGTAACGTTTGTTTGTAAATCTTTATATATTATTACTTTTCTATAAATTTTACATAGAAAAGTATTAATCACAAATAATAATGTTTTTACAATAAAAAAATTTGCCATTAAAAATTATTGTTAAAAAATTCAAAATTATACACTATAAAAATTAACCGTAGGAAAAAATTAAGTCTTCCAAAATCAATAAAAACTTCTATACACATCCACACAATTTCATTGACAAAACATTTAATACTTTAATTTATCGAAAGATAACATAGAGAGATGATCCAGTTACAAAGTAATTATTAAGAAAGCGTTAACCTATACTGAAATAGACCTTCAACGTACTGATAACAACCATTGAATCGAATTACTGAAT
Organism: Eupelmus kiefferi; assembly: GCA_030522745.1. Taxonomy (NCBI): domain Eukaryota; kingdom Metazoa; phylum Arthropoda; class Insecta; order Hymenoptera; family Eupelmidae; genus Eupelmus; species Eupelmus kiefferi. The sequence goes on along the minus strand of JAPYZB010000710.1, from coordinate 10,606 downwards.
ATTTCTTCTCTCATAAAACAGATAGAATAATCCATAACGTCTATAGAGGATTTAAAAATAAGGCGCATTATATGGCGATCAGACGGGTTCGAGCTTGTGGGCGCGATAATATAGACGCGCATCCGCGCGCACGCGACAGTCCGATCGCTCTGGATCGTCGCGTGGCGTGATAAAGAAGTTGGGCGGAAAGGCGGGGCTTCACGATTACCGCTCATGCAAAGCAAAAGCTTTAAGTCTGTCCTCTCTTAAGCGTTTTTAATTTTTGTCTTTTTCTCAAATTTTTATGATATTATAATGCGTTTTAATGTTAGTAAGTTTGATGAAATTCAGAAATTCAGGGATTTGAAATTGCGGAAACTAAAAAAAGGAGTTGATTTTGAATGCCTTTTTGAAAAATGCATTGATATTAAAATTTACTGAGTTCATACAGTTTTGCAATAGGGCAATTTCGCATATGTTTAAAATGGAACAAAAATTTTGACTCCCATTTACTTTGGTACTCTGGTACTATACACTCAATTTTTGAATACGCTTGAAACATTTTAAGTAGCTTTTTGAAAACTGTTTTGTAGTCTAAATAGTATTCTTAATTATCATAAAAACCGGTCACACTTAAATAAAACTTATACTGTTTTATCATCTGCTAGTTTTTAATACGCGCGTTAACAAAATTTTTCATACTAAAATATAAATTTTAAATTTTAAATTCCAGTTGTAGTAGCTGCAATTTATCTTCGGCATAATTGATCTCATAAAAAATCGCAATTATCCATTTCCAGAACTCGCTCACTTACCAAACCCATAATTGCGCGCCAAATTATTATTCTCACGAAATATTTAAAACCCGAGCCAGAATAAGCCCGCGCTTCACAACCATCAACCTCCCAAACCCCCCAACAATACAAACCTCACTGCACTCAAAACCCCCCACCGATCTTCTACTCTTCCTTCATCAGCCAAAAAACTGCCTTCCCCAAATATCCACCTGCTCGAGGTCCCAGACTCAGTCAATCGTCTCGTCCGCATCTCCAGCTCGTAATCGCGCCTATATCCTCGTGGCGCGCGCGTGTGCGTCCCTCTCCCCGGCGTCGGAGAGCCGCGCAGAATAGCAGAGAGCAGCCGGCGCAAAAGCACGCTGGATCAGTCGCTCGCGGAGCGCGCGCCGATCTCGATTTTCTGCTCGCTCCGTGGTATATACTTATATATACACACACACTTTTATCGCCACAGAGTCGCGGAACTGACGGAGAATCGACATGGAGTACCTGCTCAACAGTGTTTACGTGAGTCTTGCCGGGTGTTTCTATAGTCTTTTGCGCTGCGGTTATTGATTTTAGATCGATTATTGGGTGTACAGTTGATGTTTGGGTTGGGATCGAAGAGACAAAGCGGCGCGCGTGTCTTCGATTGTTTTTGCCACTGGCGGCTCGAGTGGCGCCGTGCACGCGATGGATGGGCGTTTAAATAATTAATTGGATGAGTGTGGCTCGGTTTTGTTTGAATTTGGTGGAACGGTTGGTGCGCTCGTGAATTTTGTGGATTTCGTTGGATGGCTTGTTATTTGATTAGATAAAGAAGCGATAATGTACGATCTCGCTCGTGAATGTCGAATTTTGAATGTCGTTAGTGAGTGGAGATTCGATTTTACGTAGAGGTCTTTGGTGAAAAAAATTGTTCGGTTCTTCAATTAAATAATTCACAGTTGTGAGAGTGACTTTGAAAAATTTAATTTACAAGGTTTTCCGATCATCATTTGGTAGGTTATTTCAGTATCTAATAGCGTATTCATATTAAACATTTGTTTTAGACTTAAGTAGTATCAGGGTTTAAGCAGTGTGAATGGAGTGTAGCCAAAAGCTTGATTAATTCAATAAGTTTCCAGTGACTGTGTAAATCATTCAATTGCCGGCATTGAGTTACAAGGAATTAAAGCGTTTGTAAAACTATCATTATAAATTCATTAAACTCAACAAAAATGAACAGTTCAATGTCACTTACAGCATTTACCTCAACATTAATCCGATCTTTTTACAAATTCCTCGTACTGTATTAATCCATATTCTCTTGGTATTTGAATTTATTACTAGTTTCTCCAAAGTTGAGTATATCGGATTGACTTTGGCAGACGTAAAAGGGAGAGACAGAGTTTCTGTTTGAATTTGGTATTGTTGTGCGTGAAGTTTGCGAGCGAGCCGGAAACGTCAAAACAAATTGCTAGGATCAAGTGCTATCACGAGCTCGAAACTCTAATTGCATTATTTATCTCTTTCGCATAAATTGTATGGCTTTCCTTATCATTTATAACACTTACAATTGATGGTCGAATTGAAATATGAAACCTAATTTTTTTGTTTATCTATTAAGATTGATATTTTAGCGGTACGTTAATCACTTGTTTATTGTTGCATAGCTATAAGATGAGAAACAATTTTTTCCTGAAGTTTCTTGGTTAATTCGATGATTAGTATGCATCATCATGAGAAGCATTTTTCTACTTACTTGTTCACAATTATTTTTCATTTTTAAAGTACTCATATAGCAGAAAACTTTGTCCATTATTATTTTAATAGCAATCTTTTAATAGCCATGATTTAGAGAAATTTACAAGTGACCCTTATTCTGAAGGTAGAATTTACATTCACTTTTAACTATCACTTGATTATTTATTTAATTGTATATTTGAAATAAATTGACTTTTATTGGTCTTCAGGACAATGGCAATGGCACTTCTTTCTAAAAACTAAAATTCTGTTTCTTTACTACATTTGTTTTTCAATTGAGTTTTCATATTACGCATTAAATAAATGTTTACGAAAATTCTGTAAGCCTGATATTTAAATCTACCAAACACGTTATATTTTAAAAATTCTTCAATTAATGCACAAAACCGATTCTATTTATATATCATCCGCGGCACCTACAGTATTATCTAATCATTTCTTCAAAGTGTCAGAAAAATGTACTTCGCTTTGAAATTGTAAAATGCTATCACGCTTTATCATGCATCAGGAGCGTGCTTATAATAATTCGAAATCTTCCACTCTGGCGATCCCAGGAAAATCACAGAGGAAAAGAGCTTTCTGATGCTGAGCTGTAACCGTCACGGTAAAAGCTGTGATAATTATGTGTATCGTCTGATTCGCCTATCGGAAGCTGATAAGAGATTGTGTAATTGTTATGCGCGGACTAAATGAATTTTGTAGCGTAATCGTGACTGCGTTCGGCTGGGTTTGTACAGCGTCACGCAGAATCTTGGGATTTAGAGAGACGCACAAGTGACTCGGATGCTAGGCGGAGGAGATACTATTGTAAAAGTAAAGCGGCCTTGGTTAGAGTGTGTCATTTGATTCGAGGCTGTTTTTGTATTTTTAAGTAATTATTGCACGCTTGCTATATATAGGATTACTTGAAAAAACATATCTTCCTGTCCCTTTTTTTCTGATGGTATAATAAAGATTTTACTCTGATAGGTATAAAAAATGTTTAACTTCAGTCGTTAAGTACTCGTATAGCTGTACTCTGAAGTTTCATTTTCTACTGCTAGGAAATTTTATGTATTTACATAGAATATATGTTTATTATATTCTTACTCAGTACTTGTGGAAGTTAATTTTAAAATGGAAATTCACGTAAGGTTATATTGCAAAATAAAAAGTATGACAAAGGATTATTATCATAAATTTTAATTGCGATAATTAATAAAAGTCAAGACTATTACTAATAATACTAATAAATTTTCCTTGTAGACTGCAGTTGTCACTTATTATATTTTTTTCACTCTCTTGTCTGTGAATTATACAACATGCGATAACCTTTGCACTATTTACTGGAAAAATTCTAAATTTATTGTAGCTTAATTACCTTCAACTTTGAATAAAACTTAATCCACAATTTTCTTCTTTTATTGAGTAGTTTATTTACCCAATATAAGCTTCTAATAATTTTTGACTTTCAAGTACAATAAAATTATTGATCATGATTAAGTTTTATTATCTCTTACATAAAGATTTTAATTTTTTTTATTTTTAATAGTACATTATGCAACAATGGAATCTCAATGTCAAAAATATTTTCCGAAGAACTTACTACCGTTACGAAGTAAGGCAGTAATCATTCGAGAGAGAAGTCGATGGTTTTTCCATGTTGCACATAGTACTTTATTCGCGACTTAATTATGTAGCTTCTTTTATGAATACAAAACTATAATAAAACTAAAAAGTTATTTTATTCGTTTAAAATTTCAGAGAAATAAAATGACTGTAATCCTCAAAATTTAAGGGAAACATTGCTACATTATGCACGTATTTTTGGTCTACAAAGTAGTCATGACACATATAACTAAGCCGAAAATAAACAATTATAGTACTTTAAAAAATATTTGGACTTTCATTTTTTACTTAGATTTATTAGCAACTACGCAAATTTACAATTAAATGTTCAAATTATAATTAGTATATCTTGGCACAAGTGCGTAGAAATCAATTGTCGCAGGGCAAGTTTATCACCCGAGGGAAGCGAGTATATGATAATCGCCTGAGTTGAGTATCAATTTTCGCAAGTGTATCGAAGGGGGGGAAATCTGATACTCGAAAATGTAGTTGTTCAATTTTTTTATTTTAATACTTATCAGTCAATATTTTAAAACTCGAATATTCACACTATTTAAAATTACATTTTTTATGTAATAGATGTAAATCGCAATTAAAAAATTTTCAAAATGCATAAAATGCCACTTTATGCTCATTGAATCAAAAATATGTATTAAAATCAAGTTATTTTATCTTTGATTTTTTTTTACAATAACATGCAGATTTACATTAAGTATTGTGTATTAGATATGAATTTAATAGTACCTTTTAATATTGGTTATGAAAGATTAAAACATAATTCTGTAGTATTTGTGCATGCAACTACGTATTTCTTTGATCCATATTTTTATGCACTATTTCCTCTTATTATCGCTAATAGTAACTAATTTAACTGTTTTTATGAGTATATTGACTTAAGAAGTCAAGGCAATTACTTCATCTGACTGTATAAATCAAATACAAAATATTATGTCAAAAACAGCTGTGTTTACTTTAGTTAGTTGCTAATCAAAATACAGTTTGATTAAATTTCTAATTTTAGTTTATTATAAAGTTTGATACCATTAAAATAGTTTAGAAGTTAATTTATATTTAATTTTTAGCTTTATAAATATAATTTTAATAATATATTATTATAAAAATGTGATAATTATTAAAAATTGACAGATATTTACTTCAATTTCTCTCGGCGCACCTATAATTTCTTTTATTCGAGGCACATCCAAATAGCTGCAATCATTATTATCAACTTTATTAATCTAGTCCCACTTCTCTAGTTTTTCGTTAACGGGATGTGAAAGGGTAGAAATCTGCACTGAATATTGTACGGGAACCCAAAAATTAGGTTGTAAACATTCATTAAACCAGTTTAGAAAAAATGTTGTATAAAAATTATATGTTTTACTAAAAGCTAAAGCCTTCCGTTTTTCAAGAAATTAACTTTAACCATGTTGAAAAATTATTCATTTTATAACGTCGGTAATGTCGGTAAGTTCGGGTTTTGATATTAAAATTTTTCTGTCCATAACTTTTTTTTAACAAAGTCAGTAAAACTTTTCTGAAAAAACGGGAGACTTCTGCTTCTAGTATAACATTTTTTTGTAAACTGTATATGTTATACTACAAGCTGAAGTCTCCCGTTTTTTCAGAAAAGTTTTACTGACTTTGTTAAAAAAAAGTTATAGACAGAAAAATTTTAATATCAAAATCTGAACTTACCAACATTACCGGCGTTATAAAGTGAATAATTTTTCAACACGGTTAAAGATAATTTCTTGAAAAACGGGAGGCTTTAGCTTCTAGTAAAACATATAATTTTTATAAAAAATTTTTTCTAAAATGCTTTAATGAATGTTTACAACCTAATTGTTGGATTCCCGTATAATATTCAGTGCAGATTTCTACCCCACCCTTTCACATTGCCTTAACCAAAAGTCTTTACCACTTCCCTCTCCTTGATCACACCACCTTCTTCATCCCCCAAACCTTCACCACCCCTCACCAATTCCGAACCACTCTCAAACCACTCAAACACCTCACTTGTCCACTAAAAAAAAAAACTAATATCTCTGGTTCTTCCAACAGTCGCGGGGCCACCAGCGCAGCCCCTCGGACACTCAGGCCTTCAAGGAGCGCACCAAGCGCGACGCGCTGATCGAGCTCGAGCGCGAGCTCAGCCACATCGCCTCGACGGCCCCCAGCGACGACAAACTAGCCGTCGAACAGCAGAATGAGGGCTTCAAGAGGCTCTTCGAGCGCTTCCTCGAGGAGGGCGGCCCGTCGCTCGAGTGGGACCAGATTCAAAAATTGCCAGAGGGCGCGGTGAGTTCTTTTTTTCAGTTGCCAATTCGACTTTGAGGATATTGATTGAGCCACGTTTTATCGTTGGTATTTTCAGCTTTGAGAGTTTGGGGAAGTAGTTTCTTATGAATTGTAACTAGTACGTGGAATACGTACTTTTTAAAGATGATTGACTATATTGTTTGCTATGCCAAAGTTCATTTATTTACTGATTATCCTTTTGTCTCTAGATTAAAGACTATGACAGCCTGAAAGATCCTGTAAATGAAGAAATAAAACAGCTGCTGAGCAAATTAGTCGTTGTAAAGTTAAATGGAGGCCTCGGAACGAGCATGGGTTGTCATGGTCCCAAATCCGTCATCACCGTTCGCAACGGTCTCACGTTTCTGGACTTAACTGTACAGCAAATAGAGGTATATTTTATTGTTTGTTACAAATAAAGGTTGGAAAGCGATAAAAGTATTTGTAAGCTTAATTAGTAGGCTAATTGCTTTTAAAGCAATTCGTTAAAGTTTAAATAACCTATTCTTTTAATGTAAAAATTTTTAATATTTTAATAAATATAATGGCTTAATTTTAATTTCAATTTCAGCACTTAAATAAAACTTACGGCTCAAATGTGCCTCTAGTCTTAATGAATTCGTTCAACACTGACGATGACACACAAAAAATCATAAGAAAGTACAAAGGAATTGATATCGAAATTCATACGTTCAACCAAAGCTGCTATCCTCGCATCAACAAAGAATCACTTTTGCCTATTGCCAAACACGGCAGAGTACACGATGATATTGAAGCGTAAGTATATTTATTTGAAAAATTTTATTTCAAATAAAAAAATTTGAAGAAAATGTTAAAATTTAAGGGTAAATGATAGCAAGTTTATAAAATGCAATATATGAACTTTTGTATAGATGGTATCCTCCTGGACACGGTGATTTTTATGAAAGCTTTCGTAATTCAGGTTTATTGAAGCTGTTTCTCAGTCAGGTAAATTTTAATTTTTTATTTTAAAATTAATTATTTTTTAAATTTGAAATTTTTTTAATTTGAAATATGTTTTATAATATATATTTTTTCAATTTTTCAGGGACGTCAGTACTGTTTCATTTCCAATATCGATAATCTGGGCGCCACTGTCGATTTAAGGATTTTAAGGCTACTGCTCGAACCAGAAAAACCTGCAAATGTCGAATTCCTGATGGAAGTGACTGATAAAACGAGAGCAGATGTTAAAGTACGGGAGACTTTTTACTTTTTAATTATTTTTGTCAGAGATATAAACAAATAAGACAGGGTTCATAAAATTAGAAGTAGTAATTTATCAGTGAAATCGCATTTCTATTGTCAAAAACTTTTCTATTAGGTTCGATTATTGAAATTTCTTTATATTTTGAAATCATGTCGCGTTTGTTAATCATGTCGTGTTTGTTAGTTAACAAAATTAATTAATTTTAAGTAAATATTTTATAAAATTTTTAGGGTGGTACGCTGATTCAATACGAGAATAAGCTTCGATTGTTGGAAATAGCGCAAGTTCCAAAAGACCATGTTGAAGATTTCAAATCTGTAAAAACTTTCAAATATTTTAACACCAATAATTTATGGATAAAACTAGATGGTAAGTACTTCTGGTAAATTTGACAACAATTAATAGATGATTTATTTTTATTAATTTTAAGCAATTAAAAATGTGATACTTATTCAAATATATTTAATTAAATGTTAACATTATTGTATACATATTTAAATGAATATCAGAGTTTTAATTTGTATTATTTATTATTGTAAAAAATCTAATTCAATAATTCTTTATACAGCTATTGACAGAGTACTGAGTTCTAGTGAGCTTAGTTTAGAAATCATCGTCAACAATAAAACATTTGAGAATGGCTTAAACATAATTCAACTTGAAACCGCTGTGGGAGCTGCAATGAAAACTTTCAATGGTAGTTGTGGTAAGTACATATTCAAATTTTATATTGCAAATTATATATATTTGAGTGTATAAATATCTTATAAGTGTTATTCCATTAATAATAAATCAAAAAAATTTTGAAGACTTGCATACTGTTAGTTAAAGTTTATAAAATTGCACCAAAATCGCTCAAGTAAATGATAATAATTTGAAAGATTCTTTTAACTTTATTTTATTAGTTTATTTCGTAAATAATAAACTCGAGCCATTTATCAAAATAATGGTAAAATAATAAAATTTAAGAATTTCATTTTTATTTATAGGTATTCACGTTCCACGTAGTCGATTTTTACCAGTGAAAAAGACGTCGGATTTGATGCTAGTTATGAGTAATTTGTACACATTACGTAATGGTTCCTTGGCAATGTCTCCTCAACGAATGTTCCCAACAACGCCGTTAGTTAAACTTGGAGATAATCATTTTTCAAAGGTAAGTTTATCGAAATCGCCGTTTTTTAAGATTTCCGGTAAATTTCGAAGTCAGAAAATAAACATTGAAATCTTATCTACAGGTAAAGGAATTTTTAAATAGATTCCCAACGATTCCGGATATTTTGGAATTAGATCATCTTACAGTTTCGGGTGATGTCACATTCGGCAAAAAAGTAACTTTAAAGGGAACTGTAATCATCATTGCCAACCAAGGAGAAAGAATAGATCTTCCTTCGGGCACAATTTTAGAAAATAAGATAGTTTCTGGAAATTTACGAATTTTGGATCATTAATTTAAGTGTATATGTGTATTATTATTTCGAAATTAGGCATCCATGTACGAAGTGGAACCAAACTAAAAATTGTACTATAAAATAAGCATAAAATGTAAAATACGAGCGTTAGGAGTTACGAAAAATTTTCTATATTTACTTATTATTTATTAGATTTTATTATTTTTATTACTATATTTAGCGATCCTTTTTATCATTTTGATTTTATCAAATGCGCTATGAATTAAAGAAGTTTTATCAGATAAGACTCATATTGTTATGAAAAAATATTTAAAAAAATTTTAACGAAAAAAAAACTTTATCAAAAGATTGCCATAACTTTTGTATATATATTGTATATGCAAATCACTGTTAAATTTTAAGGCGCTGCTAAATTCCATTTTTTTCGTACATGGAGTTAGCAAATTAGCACTTAGATATATTTTTATGTAATTTATGTTGAAATTTGTTGAATTAATTAATAAAATAAGACCATTTTTGGTAATCTATTTTACAAAATTTATGTAAAAGTTTGTTTTATTTAAATTCTTAAAATTTGAAATAGGATTTTCCTTTATATTTTACAGATTTAGAAGTGTTTATAATAGCTTGTATATTATCAGTAACCATCCTCCTCAAAATTGTAAAAATTATAAATACTCAAATATTTTTATACCGAGTGTTTTAAAAATATTTTTGCATCAAATAAATTAAATAGAGAATTAAATGTTGTTGTATTTTAGTATTAATATTGCATAACTAAAAAGTAGGAAATTTATAAGGGTTTAAATAAGTACAACGTCTTAGTTTTCGTTTACGTAATCTGTCTATTTCTTGATCTAAAATTTGTGTATTCTTGCCGTCTACAGTCATTCAATAAACGTGAACCTCCAACACCATAAATTTGATTAATCATCACGCCAACGTTCGTCGGGCGCAAACCTTCACTGAGATGGTTTTTTATTTCCAAAAATCGCCCGTACCTGCCTGAATTTGGCCATGTAATTTCTAATAAATCATCTTCTTCTCCAAATGGAGTCGGATTACTAAAAAGAAAAAGGAACGATGAATATTAAATATTATATAAAAATATAAAATAAAATATTATAATTTTAGAAATACTTATTTCTATTAGAATAATTATATTTTAACATAAGACACTTTACGAGATTAAAAATATTATTGTGTCTTATAGATATAAAACAAGGTGTAGAGAATATAAAAATTAGAATAGTTTTCTGAGTAATATAAATATTTTATATTTACTTACCCGATTTTCGCAAAGTTTGTTAATAATCGTACAAATTTATTTATCATTCTGCTAATATCAGTTTGATTAATTGGGATGCCTGTAGAAGGCATATAAAATAAATAAGGCAATTCCTCTTTGTGCCCTACACCTGCAAAATGATTTAAGTTTAAGATTATTAGTTGCGTATTATTAATTCATGCTAATTGAAGAAGACTTGATATGTTATATTTACCAGTAATATGATAATTGACAACTTGGTCACTTTGTTCTTCTGGGTACGAGG
>JAPYZB010000709.1:0-18283 GCA_030522745.1 Eupelmus kiefferi | reverse complement strand
ACACATTCAGTTTCCTTCTTAATTCCTTGTTTTGCCTCAAAGAAATATTGGCGTTTTCCTCTAAATTATTGGTTTAAATAACCGTCCAATTTTAAGTTCACTTTATTGATTTTCTTATTCATTCCTTTTGTGGCATGAAAATGTTATTAAAAAATTTCTCCAACTTAGAAATCTTTGGAATTATTTCTTCCCTTAATCCACTTGCTACATTATAATATGAAAATTATTTTAAACTTCATGTAATAATATTATACTTATTATATCTTGAAAGGTATTTAAGGTTTTCTTTAGATAATTCAATTAATAAAAAATTAATTAATTCAAACTTGTGGAATAATCTTTATTCATTTTTAATAAGTAATTTTCGAAATGTGGCAAATGGATTAATAAATTTCTTCTTATAAGATACTTTTGATGTCAATATTTCATTCTGCTATCACATATAAACCACTGTACAAAATTATTAAATATTTGGTCAGAGATATTCGAATTTTCTCCCTTTTCTGGCGCCTTCATGAACACCACCCCTCTTCTACTTTAGGTGTCTTATGATGTGTTTTTGTTGGAGTTTCTCAATGTGGTACAAATTTATGCGCATGAAACATCAATGTTTTTATCTGTAGTGGTCGCATGTGACGAAAACGACCAAGCGTACCAAACGAGCCTTGTTCTCACGTGTTTTACAGACGATGGAAGGCGATAACGCTACTTTGGCTGCCCTCTAACAGAAGTGAGTCAGTCGATTTCACATGTTCCGTGACACGTTTCGTTTACGTAAAAAAATAACGAAATAATAGGGACTGTCGACGTTCTACGATAATTGCGAGTTCCAAGACTTGTGTATAATTCTCACCGTCATCGCTCTTCACTTGTTATCGAATATACTGCCATTTGTAATCATCATTCGATTTGCGAGACCGAATCTCGTCAACTTCCATTATAAATGGAATATTGAGAGATTACGCTATCTATCACAAACGATTGTGATACTTTTTCTTTCAAGGGAACAGGGCTTCTTTTAAAATTTACAAATTAATCATTACATTATTTGAATGTTGAAAGTCTTGTTTAAATGATATATTTCAAAATCAAAATCAAAATTGAGCTTAAACAGTTTGTTTCCTAAGATTTTTTTACAAAAAAGTATTTATTTTTGTTAATATTCAGTATTAAATAGCTTTCTATAAGATTATCACTTTATTTTATACTTAAAGTTGGGAAGTGACTTTGTTCCTCTCGAATCTTGTAAAGACTTTAATGATGACCTTAAAGATGAACGAGTCAAAGAAGAGATAAATAAAAGATTTTCAAGAAATCATTCTGTGATAGGCGTACTGTTTTTAAAAGTTTGGCGAAAATTATTAAAAAATCCGTTTGTTGCGTCCGTCATTATTTTCCGATAGCAAGAAAAAAATTATGAAAGAAAAAAGACAGCGAGTCAGCGGTTTTTCACCGTTGCCTTAGGATCGTTGAACATGGCATTAGAATTAACCTTTTTCTATCCAAACTTCTTAATACACTTGTTCTCAAACTCACATAATCAATTTAAATAATTAAATGCTTTAAAATGATTAATAATCCCACGTGAAAATGATTAATAAATGTAAAGTTTCTTCTAGTTTGTTAATTTAATGAAAGGAATAGCAAGATATTTTTCAAAAATTGAATAAAGCTTTAGAGATATTGGCAAACTCAGAAAAGTCATGCTCCGTTTTCTAAATGAGCTGTTGACAATATTTTGACCAAGACCGTTAAGTTTATCATACGTATTATCTATGTAATACTTTCTTCTAATACTAACTATTTTTTATGTTAGTTACAATGATGATTATATTTCTTTTGCAATCTTCAAATTTCGCTATATGTAATTACATTAACTCGTTTTATATGATTTTTCTGCTTATTATTTAGTATTTTTGGGTAAAAAAGGGTTAAAAACAGCCTTATTGTCGACGGTTTAATGACAGACAACAGCATGTGATGCTGTTCTCTATACAAAGTTGCGTCGATGACAAGACAAAAAAATGAAAAAAGAGAAAGGAAAAATAAAATAATTCTAATTTCACACCGCTGATCGCGTTTTTTGGGCATATTCTCTGTATTTTTCGAAGATCTTAATTTTACCTCTAAATGTGCAATGTTTTATCGCGCGGATAATATAAAAAAATAAGGTTAAATAATAAAGAATAATAATGAATAACTAAATAAAAATACGTCAAGCACGGTTTTTTTAAAAAAAAATTCCTTGCTAGAGTTGCATTGGAGTGATCTTTTTCTCTGTTAAAGCTGCAAGAACTCTAACGACGTTCTCTGTTACTGATTGACTCATATCATTGATAAATGATAAAAGATGATTTAAAAAACTATAAAATCAATGTATACTGTATATTATTATCTATAAATTTTCTATAAATGTTATATATATATACATATATATGTTGACATAAAGTCTAACGGACCAGATGTTTATATATTATTACAAATACAATTTACCGAAATAAGAATGATTATTTATTTAAGTGCGATAAAAAGATAAATACGCTAATCTCATTGATTTCCTCCGGAAGGATCGAGCTGTTCGCATAAGCAAAACATTCGTGCAAGTTCCATTAAAATAACCGATAGTTTGTAAGCGTGCGTCGCCTTTGACGAATATGCTCGAATTTAAATCCACGTAAACACATACACAAAAGATCTCATACTGACGAAGCGATCGCAAATATATTTCGAAAATAAAAGGAAATAATACAATATCTATAAATATAAGATGCTCCCTCGTTGTTTATAATTATATTAAAGAGTAAGCGTTTTTTACTTTCCGCACACGGGTTAACGTCTCATTTGTTGTGCGCGCGTATATGCATATATATTTCAATGTATGTGCTAAATATAAAAGGGTTCCTTGTGATCGATTCGCTCGGTTTATCTACGAGTGCGTTTTCCTAGTAATTACGATTAAAGGAAAAATAAAATACATACGCAAGATATTAGTAAGATACACATTAATACACGAAAATACAAACGCGCGCATTATTATAATATAGGGTACAAAGATGTGAAGTAATTTTAACTGCGGAGCTGACATCAACGTATATAAAAGAAATAAAATAAAAAAAAACTAAAAAACAACGCACAGTCCTATACGCGTTATTTGGGCAATAAACAAACAAAGCATCTTAGCACACCCAGAAAATAAGAAATTGTAATGATATATAATTATAAAGAAAACAAATTCAATCATGATTCTCGTTGGAACTTACGTGTAGATTTTGTATGGAATGTAGCGTTGAAAATAAATCTGATTTTGAAATACATCGCTAGATACAAGTTGTTGCGCACTTTTTATTATTAGAATAGTGCTATATTATATCGTATATATGTACTTTTTTTGTACCACTTTTAGCACCCATTTGAGTTATTTTTTATCTACACCCAGTGCCGAGTACACTCAGATGGTTAAAAGTTGCAGTATGAATTTCATTGAATTCTTATTCAAAACAATTTTGTATTTGATGATTTAAAGTTTTCTAAACTTTTGAAATTTCAACTGTAAAAGATAAACATGATTTATATAAATTTTTAATGAACATCATCAAAGTAAATTATACAATTCAGTTTTATCTGTCTATACTATTATCCGTTAATGTGTTTTCTTATTGATTAATAGGAGGAATTTGATGAAATTTGAAGAAGCTTACTATCTAGCCAGAGCTTTCTAGTTTAGCAACTTTTTTTAAGCGAAATTCGCTTCCTAATTTATTGGTTCTTTTTATTTAAGTTGACTTAATGCGCGACAAGCTTCGCCACGCCAAGAAAAAGCCCGCCCTCCGATTAAAATTCTGACTACATCTCTTCTATTTCTTTTCTTTCTCGTTAATTTCCTTTGGTCGGGGACCTGGTCGTTCTTCCTCCCACCTCTCTGTCTCTATCTCGCGAAAATCTCAACGACGCACTCGCCACGACGACAGCCGACGACGCCGCTGGGCATAAGAGCGGCCGACAGCCTTGGGACCTCGGTGGACAGTCCGACGCCGACCGACACAGCCAGCTCCTTCACATTTCCAACCAAAGCAAGCAAACCAGCCCGTCAGCAGCATCAACAGCATCCCGAGAGCGGCGGCATCAGCTCCTATTCACCCACCTCCTCCCAGACCTTACCATCCCCAAAAAAGAAGCGCGTCATCAGCTTCGCCACTCTACCTACGCCCTACCGTCCTAAATCCACGAGCAGCGGCGACGTGTCGCAGGTGGGCACCGGTGCCGGCGGAGGCTCGAGGCACTCGCTGCTCTCGCTGCGCGAGCCAACCGGCTACCGGGTCAGCCCTACGTACGTCGACCCGCCGATCCAGCAGCAGTCCTCCAGGTTCAAGCTGCCGCCCACCCCGCTTACCAGTCCCGATCTGACGATCGTGGGCGAGGTGCACGGCACGGGCGAGGGCTGCTCGGACAAAGACGGCGCCGAGCCGATTACCTACCAACGACAGATCGCACGCTCTGTCGACAGACGGTTTGCCAAGGTTGAGGTGGGTCTATACTAAGCATGTAACTATCTTTCGTGCCGCGCCTGATCCGTGGCTAAAGCTTCTGAAGGCACGGATCGGCCGAGGCTTTACTAAATACCATTTCTTTACTTGATTTGCACATGAAGTCTGTAGAGATTAACACTTTTTCAGTTGGTAGTTTATTTAGTTGATTGTTTTACTAATTTCAGCACAGTTTTTCTCTTTTTTTTTCTTAATTAGTATGGTCTATTACTAAAATTAACAGCACACAATTATTTGTATTATTATTTAATATGGGATTTTTGTTTGCAATGTTTTATAATGATGGTTTGATTAACACAGCCTATTTCAACACCGTCACCGACGCCGGCACCGCCTAAATTATCTGTCAGCGATAGAAAACGACTATTCGAAAATGCTATGGAAGAACATTTGAAACCTTCTCCTAAACCAGGTAAGCTTTTAAATAAAAGACAATTTGTTGCCCATTGTTTCGAAGTGCAAACTCTAAGAATTCACAAATTATTTATTGTATGCGTAGATAAAGTCTTCAGTTTCTTGAGTCAAGATGAAGTCGAAAAACTGAGGCAGGAAGAAGAGAAGAAGATAGCAACTTTGACGAGGGATGAATTGAAATCCTGGGCACAAATTGACGAAAACGAAGGTTTGGATGACGAAGATCATATTGAAGATCAAGATAACAGAAGGCCAAAGTATGCTTTTATAAATTCTTTTTGATTTAATAAAATTTATGTCTTTACGTACTTATATTAATTTTCTTTTTATTAAAAATTTCAAGCTTCGCTGCTATGTTTAAAAAATTTCTAAAAATTTCTACCGACAACACAGTTACACTTAAAAAAACTTTGTAACGTATTAAGCATTTATGTAATTTATGCTTAGTATTTAACGCTAAAAATATGCTCTTGATATTTTTCCAACCAAAGAAACTCATAAAATAATGATATTATTAATTTATAATTTTATAGTAGCCGAATGAGTTCGCGAACTCAAATACCGATTCTCCAAAACGTACCTACCATAGTGAGGACAGCAAAGGCTGAACGGCGACTAAAAGAAAGAATGATTCAAGAGGTATTTTTATTTATTTTGTTTTTAAAAATTATGCTCCGAAAATATAGCGATTAGAATAAATAATAACAACGCGACGGATTTTTAGGGTTTACTTTCCGACGAAGATGACGAGAGTCATTTAACTCCAGCTGAACAGAGAGCTCTTAGAGCAGAAAAAAGAGCAGCATGGAGACAAGCTCGATTGAAATCTCTCGAACAAGTATGTCAAAACATTGGATTAAATTAAATAAGATAATAATAAAATATTCTTGCAATGATATATATTTCTTTTGAATATGCTTTTCTTCTCAAATTGTACTACTGTACTTTAAGTTTTATTATTATTAATTTAATCATTTTAATCAAAAATTATAATAAATTTGTTCAGAATTAAAAGTATTTAGAATTAAAAATTTGTTAAAGGACGCTCTGCAAGCGCAGTTAGTGATAAAGAAAATGAGCGAGATGATGGATACATCAGCAAAGTCGGAAATTATAAAGGATCACGTAGATAGTCAAGAACCAGCACCCGAAATAGAAAAAGTAACAGAGGTAAGTCTGCTCGTCTGTTAAAACTTTTGTAAACTCAATCTCGGTAACATCTTCCCCTAATGGGTAATAAATTAACATGTCGTTGAGTCAAAAATTTAACTGCCCACAATCTTAATACTAATATCTTGTTTTGTTGTGTCTCATCTAACAAATAAGTACAGTTAAAAAAAGTAATAAAGAAAAATCATTAAAGAGACTATAAAAAAAGAGAAATAACAACTGTATTGTATGGATCATTCTGGGATACTAAGTTAATAACATGTGATCGGTTTTTTTCTCGTTCTTTTTTTTATCCTTGGTTCCGTGTTGAACATCCACACGCACTCACAAACAACAACAACAATGCAGTTTGCCATATTAAGGCCGTCTAGCGCGGATTTCCCAAAGCTTGCTGTGCGCAGCAAGCTGGGTCCCTCGAAAGCAGTGCGCGAGTCCGAGAAAATAGTCGACGAGAAGGTGACTAGACGCACCGAGGAATATATCGACGAGGCTACTGGCGAACGCCGCGTAAGAACTGTCGAATACGTCGAGAAGCTGATCGAGCGCGAGGTACCATTGATTCGACGACCTGCTGATCAAACAAAAATCCAACTTTCACACCACAATATACACACTTTTATCCCTTTGTATAAAGGCGTAAATTCCCACAAAGATTGTCCTCTTGATCACCAGCTAATTGATTTTTATTTTATCTTTCTTTTTATAAATATATAGCACCCACACGCATTCGGAGCAAAGCTTCGTTGTATAGTCACCATAAGCACTTACAACCTTTGCTTTTCATTCTCTGATTCAAAAGTAACGAAAATTGTTGTCAATAATTTTCATTTAGCTTTTTTTCGCATATCATGCGTTGACTTTTAACTGATAGTTTCTATTTTTAAATTACACAAAAATAAAAGTAGAGATAAGAATTATGCTGTTTTAAAATTTTTATCAGTTACTTATTTAAACGCTATTTAAACCAAACACGAAGATTTGAGAATATTTGAAAATCTGATGCAGTAAATAATCAGTTTGTAACAAAAAGTTGAAGTATATTTTTTTAATTTAAAAAATATACTGATAAATACTTGAATCATTAATATAATTTTAGTAAATATTTTTGACAGAGAAATTCACAAAACTACGAATAATCCAATTTCCTATATGTATATAATCTTTTTGTGCAATTATCACGTGTGAGTAAGTGTGCAAACGTAGCAAAACACCGAAAAATCACAGCTATTCGCGATCGCGTTACACAATTCAAGCGTCAGTATATCGAGAAAAAAAAAGAAAAATATAACTTTTGCATGAAGCACGCTATTTTTTAACCATATAAATATTACTTCTGTACATAACATGGTGTTTGTTTTTTGGGGGTTGCTAATTTTTTTCATTCTGGATTCCAAGCTTCAAAAACTTTCGCCTGGAATGCAAGCCGCACTGCCTTGACCAAAATGTCTCGTTTTCAGCAAACATTGACAATCGTCTTATTATAGCGGTACGGTGATTCATTTTTCATTGTACTGTTGATTTTTTGGTAGCATCCTGTAGCTTTTGTAATTATTTCTCTTACATAATCGTTAATATCTATTACTTCTTACACCTCTACTCGTTTGCAAATTAAATTTACACTTTATAGTTTTAGATTATTGATTGATTATAGTTAATTTATTAAGATGATAAGAAAGTCAATTAATATAGACATACCGATTTTTGTTTAATTTTTTTGTTTAGTTCTACTTTTTTTCTTTGAATGCTTAATATTTAGACTATTACCTTATTAATCAAATTTGTAGATATTAAATTTTACTTGTCTAAATTTTGAAAATATGGGCTGTTTTGAAGGAATTTTTTTTTAAGGTGTAATACTTAAAAAAATTTCTCTAGAGTAGATTAATTGATACGTTTTTCTTTTGAAATGTATTAAAAATTTTCTGATAAAGAATAGATTACATAAATTAAATAAAAAAATGAGCATAGAGATAGGACTTTCAATTCATCTAAATAATAGTGAATTTAGAAGTTTTTTATTATTTTCAAAAGTGTGGTAATATTTTGATAGAAGCATCGTCTTAGTCTTTAGAACGCTAGACGCAAAGTAGTGAATTACACCTCCTGAACAAAAGCCCTTGATCACAGTTTCACCTCAAGAACTTACTCATGCTTTGTAACTATTAAAAATTAGGTGGAGACATTGCGCGAGAAGATCATATCCCTGGAACTGAGCAACAACCAGGAGGAGGAAGAGAGTGTGACGGGCAGAGGCTCGAGCGAAAGCGAGAGCGAAGAGCCATCAAGTTCGGCCGTCGAGACGCCCACGACAGAGAAGAGCGAGAGCGGCTTCGATGGTCCCAATGTCGGCCAGGACAGCCCAACGATAGCCACGAAGACAGAGGACAACAGCGACGCGTGCAACGCCAACAGCGGCTCATCCGCGGTGACCGGCAACAGCAACAACAAGAAGAAGAAACGAAAACGCTCGAAGAAGGGCCGCCACTGATGATGTACGAGTATTATAATACACCACTCGAAGAGTATTCTTTTCTATTGTAATCTATATCATGTACGCGTGACGAAGCCCTTTTAACGCGCTCAGCTCCACTTTTTCTTGAGCAGCTTCGACGGAGGGCTCCATTATACATACATATACGTCCGATATATATAGGCACAATGTGCGCGCGCGCGAGTATGTTTGTAACGACTAGGAAGCTACTGGACTATCTGTATTCTTTGTAAACCATACGAAAGAAAATAATCGTGTGCGAGGATTCGACCGATGTTTTTTGTAATAAGAGAGCACACTTTCTATCCTGCCATTAAGTATTTACGGTCTTAGCGCATATTAATACGTAGACTTTTTAAAGAAAAGTAAAAAATAAATGCGGGACGATCAATAATAATTGTCAAATCAAAATGAAAGTATTTTCTACTCGACCTTATAAGTATACGTCTATATGTGATAAGTGCGAATCGGATGTAAACATTCCTTTTGTTCTCGGTGTCGCGCCCGCCTCAGGCATATATTCATGTACGACTAGTTGGTCCATTTATATATCATGACTCTTTCTTTTCGTATAACACTCGTAAGCAGCAAAGATGTTTTTCTTAATTATGTAGTACAATGTCGACGAGAAATAATAGAAACATAAGAGAGATGTATGAAGATTGTAAAGTTATTTTGCTATTGTCAGCTTGAGGGATTACGGTGAGAACTCGCTTCGGAAAGCTTTGGCTTTTTTTACTTCAAGCTTATTTTATGAATGTTATTTTATAACCTCGCGTCACTTTCTTTTTATTGTATTCTTAGACGTTTCTTGTTTTCTTAAGATATTTTTGATATGGAAATCATGGCAAAACTGCAAGATACTTTTATCTTTGAACGTAAGAAAATTCGGTACTACTTACTTGCGAAGTCATTAGTTAGGTAAAGAGAAACTTACGGTGTTATTATGTGTTTTATTTCACATAATTGGCTAGAGAGAAAGAAATGTAAATTATATTTTACAGTTGAGTAGTTAGCGTATATAAAAAGGTTTTAATAAAATTATAAGTTTTTTACGCGCATATTGTCACACATTTTTAGAGTATTTTATTTATTTTAATTGTTAGAAAAACTTCAGTATAAATTTGATTTTCTTCATTCACT
Source organism: Eupelmus kiefferi (assembly GCA_030522745.1). NCBI lineage: Eukaryota > Metazoa > Arthropoda > Insecta > Hymenoptera > Eupelmidae > Eupelmus > Eupelmus kiefferi. Next base: position 8,521 of record JAPYZB010000709.1, on the reverse strand, counting down.
TTCTTGTGTTGAATATTGACATTAACGTGCAGGTATTATTCAAAATTTGATAAATAGAAAAGAAAAAACATTAATATTTGCGTAATGTGGGACCAATAGTTCAAAAAGACATGCGTCAAACATAAATTTCATTCCTCTTCTTGTTTATGATAATTAAAATTATCGTTATATAGTTCTCTTTTTTCTTTGCTAAAAACAAAGCGTTAATGTCATAAGAAATAATTTAATCTTAATGTACTTTTGTAATAATGGTTTTTGAAGTATTTAATTATGCATACATGTGAAAACCACGTTAAAAGAGAATAAATAAGTATAATTTATGGAGAAATCTGTACTATCTAATTTTAACAGAAATAACGTTATAAGTTACTATGAAAAAGTTGATTACAAATGTTAATACCTAGCCTGTCGGCCGAATCTCAAGAAAGGACGAATGACAGAATTTATATTTTAATACAATAAATTTTATTTGTTAATAACAATTTACTTTATAATGTTAATAGTAATAAATCGCGCAGATTCTTTTATTCGCTGTGTTGATATAATTTTTTTTTCTATAAAAATTTAAATATAAATACTTTATAAAAAATAAAGGTTTATATTGTCATTTATAATTCAATCAACACTGCAGTCTTGTTGTGTGACTGATACGCGAGCGGCGATGTAAGAATTTGTTGTTGAACTAGAAGTGTTTTAAGTATTTAGATCGAGAAACATATATTTATTACAAACAGCTGTATTCTTTACTAAGCAATATTTATACGTTTTGTAATCCTACACATGTGTATTTGTAAGGAAAACTTATGCAGATAAACATACATTTATTTTAAAAGAGAAGGGCCTTGTTACTTCAAACATTGCTTTATTTTAGTTAGGAAAACTTTTAACACTCTTTTTATTTGTATAATTTTTATCGGTTTATCTTACTGTTAATGAACTTGAATTCGACACAGAGAATACTATAAGTTAATTAAAGCACTGAGATTACTTCTTTGGCGCGATTATTCCTTCAAGTTGAGTCTGAAAGGAAAAATGTTATATTATATATTATTATGAAAAAGAACATATTTAAGTATTACCTTTAATTGTTGATTTGTTTTTTTCAAAAATTGAATTTCCTCCATGTGTTTTTTCTCCTCAGCTTCTCGTAACTCAGTTGCTCTTCGTTCAGCTTGATCAAACTTCTGTCTTAATTCTGCAAGTTTCTTTTCCAAATCACCCTTTTCCCCTCGAAGCTTTTCTGCTTCAGATATTAAATCTTCTTTACCTTGTTCAGCCTAAAACATTAATGTTTCTTTGAAGAAAAAGTCAAATAATACAAATATACAAATTATAAATATAAAATTTCGATCTAAAAATTTTACTTGCAAAGCCTTACGCATTCCAAAAGCAATACTACTTTGGTACAACGTTTGATAAGCTGCCATTGTCATTTGAATTTCGTCTCTGATTCGAAGTAAAAGCAAACCACGTTCTGCACAGTTAATAGTAACTTGACGTATGATTTCATCTATAAATTATAAAATATAATTATATATTATTTATCTTAGTTTTTCTAGGCTTTAATAAGTTTAATAAATTTTGAAATAAATACAATAAAAGAATGAACTTTACCAAAACATTGGGTGTAAAGTTCTCTTCGAACAGGACAGATACCAGTTTCTCTAGCTTGTCTCTGTTGTATTTTCATGTCTAATTGTTCTTGTAAATTAATAACATCTAATCGAGTTGCTGGTGTACTTGAAATCTGAAAAGATGAAGAAATATTTAATTTAAATTTTTAACTAATTTCAATTATTAGCAAAAACCTGTTGTTTCCAGATTTGTCCTCCTTCTTCTTCCCATTCCTTAGGTGGTAATATTCCATTCAAAATTTCCATGGTTTCTTTTCGAACTTCAGCAGTAGGAACAGTACTTTGTACTTTACATGTAGTACTACTAATTTTACTTGTAGATGGTTCTTTTGTCTAATGGAAGAAAATGTTTATTCATAAAATAAGTTCTAGTAGAAAAAGAAGAGTTTTATAAAATAAAATATACTTTTTCTTGGCGAGTAGTAACCAAAGTTGGATTGTCATATTTCACTAAAGTATCCATCGTTGGAATTATTCTTTCTTGCATTGCAGTAGCCATGATAATTTATTTCTTAAACTTTTAATAAACTTACTAAAAAAGGAAAAAATTATAATTTACAAAATAAAGCATTCAAATTAATGATCTACTGTAACTTTTCTATTGTTACATTCAAAGTTTAAGGTTGACAAACACAAACTTGTGTTGCTAAGGAAATATTGATATAACTTTATTAGTATTATATTTCTAAGAGAATATATTACGAAATTATTTTATAACAAATTTTTCTAAATAATTTAAAAATTTAATTAGAAAGTAGACATTATTTACTTTTTCATTCTCATAAATTATTATTATTAAAAGGAAAGAAAAATATTTGTTTTTTTTTATTTATATTCTTAAATTTTTTTTATTTTAACTAAATTTTAAACGCACTTATTATACTTTGCTTATTGTTGCATTATTAACTGTTTATATTATAGAAAAACTACAATAAAAATAAATATAAATTGTTTATTTTTTGCACATACATTATTCGTATATAATTAAAATCAATGTTAAAAAAGAACAAAAATATGGTTTAAATTTTATATATATGTATATATATGTATATTAATAAACTTTTATTATCATGCATTAACATTATCACAGCATATAAAATGAGAATAAAATGATTTGTACATAATATAATGCTTTTATAAAAGTAATAAATTTCGTATATAAAAGATAGTAAAAACTACAATACTTTGTTCATTAGTAATTTTACACTTTAAGGGTTATTTTACAAAACATACAAAACATGAATTTCTTAAAAAAATTTTTTGAATTTTATAAAGTAATTTTAAGTTTTATCTGCTAAAGTTCCGAATGCCTTTGCATGATTTTGGCCTCAATATCTTTATGTAATTTTTCAACATTTCTTGAATGCTTTTTAATATTAGTTTCATGTGTAGCATTTGGTTCATAATGCTTTCCTTTTCGAGCTGCTTCTAACGCTGCTTCAGTGTGAAGATGGCGCAGTTTTAGCAGTCTTGTTTCATAATGCAAAAGCTCTTCCTATAGAAATAATACAAATAATAATTAAAATTATAGTTTTATAATAAAATTTTACTTGTTAAAATTCCTGTAGCTATTAATTATTTTTTATTTACTTTTAATGAAGCTAATTCTTGAGGGGGAAATTTAGCTTCAACTGCTAACCTCCAAAGACCTTGCACTTTTGGATCTACAAATTCTTTATGTTTTGGTCCCTTTGCTGTTATTCCTTCTAAATGATCATACCCACTTCTGACTTCTAAATGTTTTTCTCTAAAAAAATAATTTAATTAGTTTTTACAGATTATACCAATGGCATATCAAAATATTTTTGTAATTTTTTCTCACTTAAGTAAATTTGCTTTTGATAAATAATCTTTTTTCTTTCCTGGAACATCATTACTTATTATTTCATCTTCTTCTTTTTCTATGTCATTCCAGCTTTCAGGCTTTTCATGGAGACTATCTATTTTTGTGATAAAAATTCTATGAGTATTTTAAGACTGAACTTTAAAATAGAATAGGCCCAATAAAAATAAACTCACTTTCATGTTTATCTGGATCTCCAGCTTCAATTTCTGATAATAAACTCATGTATTCATCCACTTTGTCTTGATGATGACTAAATTCTTCTTTCAATGCTTCTAGTTCCTCATCTAAAAGTATTTATATTTTTAAAAATAAAATAGAAATAATTTTATAATAATAAAATACTTACGAGTAAATCCTCCTCTTTCAGCCTTAGCCCATAATTTATTTAATCTTTTATCCCTGAACACATCTTTGGCTACGTAGTTACCACCATCTTTAAATGGTTTTGGTTTTTTTAAGTATTGTGGGTCTGTGACTTCTTCAAAATGTTCAAGAAGATCGTATGTACTCATGATACCTACAATAATAAGAATATCAGCAACGAATTTAAATTTTGTTCAATTGAAAAAATTGAAAATTTATATTACCAATAAGTTTCTTTCGCAGTCTAGCTTCCTCTAAACCACTTTCATCTTTGCCATCTGATTTCATATGCTTATATGCTATTTCTTCTTTATCTTGGATTTTCAAATCACTAAAGAGCGATTGCAACTTAGGATCTGTTAATCTCTATAAGAAAATTATATCAAGTTTCATTTTGAGCATTATTATCATTCATACATATTAATGAACACTTACATGTTTTGCTTTCGTCCAAACTAAATTTAATTTGTGCATTCGAAAAGGCTTATCAAGTTCTCTTAATGCCTTTACATTTGTTGGTAGTGAAAAATCGGTTTTCTGTTTAGGTTTATTAGCTTTTTCAGAATACTTATTTATTCCTTCTGCACAATAAATTAAAAGTAACATAAAAATTACACTAACAAGACTAGCTTTTCTAAACGACATCGTTAATCGTTATATATTAATAGTTCCTATCGCAGATACTGTACGCTCCAGCTCCAGTCTGTACTTCTGCTTCGTTGTCAGTTTGGATGCGGGAGAATCCAAGATTTTCTTTCCGCATTCCTCGTGACTCTTTTCAAGTTTGACGCTTGTACTGTTATAGGATCTCAGCCTGTTGAATTTGAAAACATATAGGCTAGATTGCCAGCTCTACGTTAACAAAAGGACTACCTGGTATTGCAGTTATCTACAGTGAAAACAATTAAATCTCTAAAAACAATTCGATTAAGTAAACTGTGTATAAAATAAAAGAAAGAGCGCAATTAAACTAGTAGGATTCTACTAACGTTCCGTGTATAAAAATTTTGTTGAGCGGAATCTACTGAATTCATGATCTATGGCGGAAAGAAAACATGTAATTTCCCTGCCACAGATCATAAACTTCGTAGATACCGCACAACAAAATTTTTATACACAGAAAGGGTAACGTGCTGGCGTAAAGTGTAATATGGAACATTTGTAGACAGCGGTTATTCAAAATTAAAAAAATAATAAATAAATGAGTAAAAAAATTGTTCAAAAATTATATACAATGTTATAATAATTAATAATATAAAAATAATCTTTTTTTCGACTATCTCTCGTAAAAAAAAAGGCGCGAAAAATCTGCGCGAAATTCATTTAATCACACGAAAGCGAAAGAGTTTTACCTCGTTAAAGTTATCCAGTCGTGGATGGTTTAAATATTATCGGGTTTCCCTCAATCGATAAATCATGTTTAATTTATTTGATTCAATATACGAAATGAAGTAATCAATTTTTTCATAATTTAATGCCAGAAGACACATCCAGAAGTGTTACCAAAAAATATGATCAGAAGGCCAAAGCCACTTCTTGTGAGTAATAATTGTAATGCAGTTTAGATTTATATTACAGTTGCAGGATGGATAATGCTTATTTTAGTTTTCTTTTTATAAATAATTTTATTATACATTCCAACGATAGGCAAATACCATCACATACATTCGTATAAAATATTTTTTCACCCTAACCACCTAAAAAGTTCAGTTTATGGACCTTTCCAGCGGGAGTAAAAGTTGATTTTATTCCCGCAAAAATTTTATTCACGCTAGTTTCGTTTTATTCCCCTAGTTACTTTTTATTTCCGCTAGACTGATTTTATTTCCGCTATTCCCGGCGCGCAATTAGCCAACATTCTACAACCTAATTGCACGTAATTGCAAGTAATTGCAAGTAATTGCGCGCGCGTTAGTTGATTTACACACTTCGTCTACACATTTTAAAATATGTCTTTTTAACAATGAAGGCTGTTGTCCAATTAACTGAATTTTTTTACATGGTTAGGGAAAAAAATTTTGTATGCACCAAGGAGTAAGTAGGCGTTTATACCCTTGGATGATTAGCTCGCTAAAGCTCGGGCAGCAAACTTCACCCGCGGGAATAAATAACTGCTTTACTTCCTTGGTGCATAAATAACTATTATATTTGAAACGATCAGTGCATTAGCTTTATTATCCCATGGGCTAATCTATCATTGCAAATAAATTACTTTTCATTTATTTAATTTTATATTACTTATTCTGCACAAGGTAACGAAGGCATTACGAGTATTAGTTTAACATAAAAGTGGAAACTATAGATAGCTACCTCTCGAATTTCAATAACTAAAAAAAATTAAAATACCCTCTTATAATATTAGTAGTTGTACTTACGAGTAGCATAATTGAAGTTCGAAATGATAAATTTAATTATGAAGAATAATTACATGAAAATTAATTCGGTTATAAGTAATGAAAAACTCTTAATATTCATGTATTATCTTTTTAAAGGAATTGGATTAGTAACAATGAATATTAATATAAAATGTATAATTAGAAGCATATCAAAACATCCAATTTCTTATTCTAAAAAAGGAGTCATTTATAACATTCTCCTGATTATTTGTTTAACTATACTATGTTCAATTGGTACTATTAGCATGTATCAACATGAATACAATGGGAGGCGTAAATTCGAAAAAAATATTGAGACTTTTCAAACTGTCATTAATTTTGTTACCTCTTTAATTATTTTGATCCATTATACTACGAAACAAGAAGAGACAATAAGAATAGCAACAAAAACCTTCATTGTTACAAATTCATTGATAAATCTTAACAAAAATATAAATACAAAGTGGAGAATGGTACATTATTTTAAACTTGTTTATTTTATACACAGTTTAATGTGGCTTATTATTGCAACAAATTTTTTTATAACTCCTGCGATGGTTATTTATAATATAGCTTTCATTTTAACTAATTTTATAATAACTTCAATGATTATACAATACAGTATTATTCTATGTTTATTATCTCAATTATTTGAAATTGTAAATTTAAGTTTTAAAACTTTTATGACGAAAACACATCAGTTGAAAAAAATAAATATTATTTTACGTAATGATAATACACTTAATAAAATAAAGTATTTTTGTCATTTACGCTCATTGTATTTACGTATTTTTAAAATAACAAAAAAATTATCAGATTTCTTTGCTTTTCCGATGTTACTCTGTATTTTACATATTTTTTTTTCTGCTATATTATACATTTACTATACCGGAATAGCATTTTTATCTGGAAGTGTTAGTGTAAAACGTATTCAATACTTTACTGCCTGGATGATGGTTATTTTGTTTGCTTATACTTTAATTATCCTTACGAGATTCGTAACTAAAACTGTTACTGAGGTAAGAAATAAATAGTTTTTCATAAAATTTTATTTAATTAAAACGTTTTTATTAAGTTTTACACTTTTCATCAGAGTGAAAAGACTGGTGAAATTATTTATAAATGTTTGACTGGAGAACGTAATCAACAAATAATTCAACAGGTATATCTTCACTTAGGTACCGAAATTTAAACAAAACTTAACAAAAAGTAATTTTTCAGCTGAACCATTTTTTGCTCTATTTAACGTTCAAAAACGTTCGATTTTCAGTATTCGGTCTTTTTTTATTGGATGAATCTTTATTAATGTCAGTAAGTAACCATAAAAATTAAATTGGCATTACATACTAAAAAATGATTTATTGATTTATTTTCAATATATGTCTTGCGTTGCTAGTGTCGTTTTAAATGTATTAAAATGTATCAATTATTGTACAAATATTTGCGTATATTTTTTATGTTTTATACCAAGTCAAATGTGCATAAATCGTCTGTAAAACTTAAATTAATGAAAGAAGGTTGTTTATTTGTAATAATTTGTAATAATGTGCAAGATGCACATATTTATTATAATTAAATTATATAAATTTTATACGAATTCTAAATATAATAAATATATTTTATATATATACACTTTAAAATTTTTAGATATGAATAAAATGTTTATAACAAAGTATTTTTTAGATTGCAGGTTCGATTACAACATATTTAATAATAGTACTACAATTTGAAGAAAAATAATTTATATTTTACATATTACTACTTTTCTAAATTCTTAATTTTGTCTTTATTTGTTCAATATTGATTGTTCCACAACCATAATAATAATTTGTATGCAAAAAATATAGTATTATTACAACAAATACAGCGAATGAGATTTTAGTTTTCAGTGAACCTGCTTAACTTTCAATTCTGAAAAAATGTTTTTATTTTTTATTTTAGAGTAAAACATTGATTAAAGGTAAGTACGTTGCAGATGGAGGTGATAAGCATTTGTGTTTAAAATACTTACTAAGCGCAATAGTTGTGTACACAAAAAAATACCTTGAATATAATAATTTGAGATATATCTTACGCTTTAAAAGTTATTTTCACTTAGTATTGTAAAGATATTGTACCCTGGTAGAAAATTGAACATAATTTCTGGCCTCTTGACTAATTAGTGCCCAGAATTTTTAGCAAAATCTGCCCAGATAGTTTACCACAATATGTTAAAGTTTCACCATAATATGCCCAGAATATGGTAAACGATTAACATTTTCAATTAGCTATAACCTTAAATATGCAAATTTCAAAATATCTCT
>JAPYZB010000708.1:0-25051 GCA_030522745.1 Eupelmus kiefferi | reverse complement strand
ATTGAATCAGAATTGCGACACGCAAGTGCAGCAGATGCGTGCAGCAAAATTGCACGAAAATTGCTGCACAGAAGTGCTAAACGCATAATAGAAAAAGTGCATGTGCGCGTGTACCGAAATTACGGGAAAAGTGTGACACGTGCGTGCAACAGATGCGTGCAGCAGAATTGCGTCAGGATTGCAAATAAAAAGTGCAATTAGCGAATGGGAATAGTGCACGCGTACGTGCGGCAGAATTGAATTAGAATTGCGACACGCAAGTGCAGCAGATGCGTGCAGCAAAATTTCTTTGAAATAGCAGCATAAATATGCTAGATGCGAATTAGGAATAGAGTACGTGCGCGTGCAGCAGAAGTATGCGAAAATTGCAGCACGCGAGTACTAAAACTAATATAAATAAAAATTACAAATTACAAAATATACACACACTCACACACACGCACACACACACCACACACACACACACACACACACACACACATCTTAACAATTAATATACTACAATATTCTGAGAAAAATAATAGTACATTATGCCCCAAGGGAATACAGTCACAAATTAATCCCGAGGCTGCGCTCGGGCAGTAATTACCTGAGGAAATAATTGACTTCACTATTGTGGTGCATAGAGTACTCTAGAGTAGCTATTCTTATCTTAGCTGTGGACACTTATTTGTTTTTATTTGAGTTTTTAAATATTTTTTCTATTTTTCTAATAAAAATGCTAGCAAAGAAATAATGGCCTAGGAGGAAAATAATGGCCCATTTCCCGCCTCGAGTTTTGCAGGAATAATAGGCTACTTTCAACGCGCCTTTTCAGAGAAATAAGTGGCCATTATCTTTGAGGTGGGAATAAAATTTTTTCTTAAAATTACATAACATTATATATTTAATTATGTATTTATATAAAAAGTACAAGATTAATTACATAATATATTTTTATCATTTTTCTTTAATAATTTAAATAAATAATAATTTTAAATTAAAATTTAAATTCATAAGTTTTCATGGAGCAGTAAGAGACGCTTCTACTCTATCGAGTAAAGTGCCTCCAGTTTGGGCGCGACCTCTCTGCCTCCGTATTCGGTCGCGGTTGCGCTGCTTTGACGCTCGCAAACCACTTTGCGCCGCAGAATGAAAATCATTAATTTTAGTTCCAGGGAATATCGCACATATAGATTCTGAAAAATATAAAAATAAATGTTATTAGGGCTACCTATTATAAAAAAGATTAATTAATATTAAGAAGCAAGCGGTTTGGAATCGCAAAAAAATATTATTTATTAGTAGATATATGGTTTTTATGTACCAAATATAAAAAAATGTTTTTGTGTCACTTTTTCTAGGATCTTGAAAATTGACTGCTATTTTAAACCGAAACAGTTGATTTTTTTCGTTTACTTTTTTACTGATTTTTCAGTATTTAATCAATTTTTGAACAGAAGCTTTATAATATTTTTTTGAGATCATAAATTCAGGTTATATACTAATTCATCAATTTTTTATCAATCTATTACATTAATATCTGTTTCTTAACAGGTTTACAAACTCTTTGAGGATCCCTATAGTGACACAGTGTAAAAGAGCTTTTATCAAAAATTTCGATGCTTATTTTAAGTCAATCCAATTAAATTATTATAATTGTCAATACGTAAATCTGTTCTGCAAATCACGCCTTAAAGTACCGACATTGTATATCTGAGCTTCTAATATTGATATAATTTTGCTGTTAGTAATAAATACCAAATATTTTATTAACGTCTTAACCTATGGATATTATATATATCTGAGCTTCTAATATTGATATAATGTTTCTGTTAATAATAAATACCAAATATTTTGTTTAGAAATAAATATCAAATTGATCAACATTTTAAATAGGTTTATTCGTGTCATATTAAATTAAAATTATTATTTTTTCGTTTTATAAGAAAAATATATATGAAATTTTACACAGTAGAAGCAGAAGGTTTACAAGTAATTACTATTAAATAATTTCAAAGATAAACGTTTTAGATTTTCTCGCTATTTATATTATTATAAATATTTTAAACTATAAAAACAAAAAGTATCGGATTTTGTACTCATAAAAAGCTACTTTAATTTAATTTGAAGTTTTCTTAAAACTTTCAAGAAACATAAGGCAGGAAAATAATCAGTATTTTATTTTTATAATGCTCTTTTTATACATCATTTTTGGTTTAAGAAACATTTTTTAAACATTTTTTTAAGGACAGGGTTGAGATATTTTAACGTAGCAATAGTATTATGCAACAAGGCCGCAAAGAATAAAAATATCTACATTTTCATACAAACATGACAACTAATTCCAACTAATGAGTTTTTTGTTCCTGGATTATGAGAGGAAGATACTTTTAATTTACTAGAAAATTTTGGAAACGTAGTTATCATGGTTTTGGATCATTCAAAGATAATAGTCATAATGAATTGTATAGCATCTTTTGTAGTTTATTGTTTATATATAAAATTTTAATGTTTTTGTGAAAAAGTGGGCAGGAAAATATTATTTTCATATTTAACACATTGAAAGTCCATGATAAATATGTTCAGGGTCATATTTGATAAGTAACCGCTATTAATATTTGATTAGGACCGGGGACTTACAAGAAGCACAAAACATCTAACTTTATAAAATTGTATAGTCTTGTCATACTTACGAAACATTATTTTAGCTAATTTTGTATTAAATAACGGTCTTTTGTTATGATCATCATTTTCCTCATTTTCTGGATCAGATGGCTGGCACCATTTAAAATAAGTCGACGCCTCGTCGCTTAACGCATCTTTAAAGTATTGGCGTACTGTTTCTTTGATTTTGGAGCCGCCCCACAAAACGAAGTAACTTTTCTGAATAAATAAAAAATATAACAATTGTATTTAGAATTATATAGATATAGAATAATATAACAATTGTATTTAGAATTATATAGAATAGAAATAGAATGATAATGTAGAGTCTCTGCTAATAATTAAAAAAATGGTATTGGAACAAAACACTTTTGTATATCTCTGGCAAAAATAGTTGCTAAGTAAAAGAATTAATTGATTCAATGAAGAAATTTATTTAAATAATAAATTAATTAAATAACACATAACATCGATTCAATACAATTTTTGGTTCAATAAAATATTTAATACAAAGATGAGATAAACCGTATATTAAAAACAATTAAATTACTTATTGAACCATTGTTTCTTGATATAGTAAAACCAAAAATTAACGCAACTCTTTAGATTCAATTACAAATATTTGATTATTACTGAAATATTTTATAAGTAAATTTAAATAAATATTGTAATTGATTAAATCAATTATTTAGTACTAAGATGTTCTTTGAATCAATTAAGGTAACTCTCCACAGACTCCCAAGTTAAATGAATGCTTATTTTATTTTTCGATATTTTTCTATATTTTTCTCGATTTCACATTGTTTTCTCGATATTTTGCCATATTTTTGCTTAATTTCTAAATTATCGCCCTTTAACTCCGAAACTAGCCGTTATTTTGAGGGGTTTTACGTTATTTTTCCACTTTTTCACGTTATTTTCTAATACTTTTACGATATTTTCCTCGATATGAAGTTTTCTTGATATTTTGCGATATTTTGGCTTAATTGGTGAATTATTCGATTTCACATTGTTTTCTCGATATTTTGCCATATTTTTGCTTAATTTCTAAATTATCGCCCTTAATCTCTGAAACTAGCCGATATTTTGAGGAGATTTACGTTATTTTTCCATTTTTTACGTTATTTTTTGACGTTTTTACGATATATTCCTCAATTTCATGTCCTTTCTATGATAATTTGCGATATTCTTGTATGAATTATAAATTATTCCCCTCTATTTTCAAAACTAGCCATTATTTTGAAGAAATTTCCGTTATTTTTCTACGTTTTTACAGTATTTTTCAACATTATTACGATATTTACCTCGATTTGATGTCGTTTTCATTATATCTCGCGGTATTTGTCCAAAATTTATATAATACCACTCTTTATCTCCAAGAATAACCGTTATTTTAGAAGATTTTACATTATTTTGTAACTTTTTCATGTAATATTTTAATTTTTTAACATTATTCTCAGATTTTTTTGTTTTTCAAGATTTATAAATGGGGGGTTGGCGCGCGAAGCGCGCAGGGAGGCATAGCCTCCCTAGTATATATATAAATTTTAAGGTCCTTTAAGATAAAAGTTAAAGATTCGGGTCAACATAACAATGTTTGAATAATATAAATATTGTTTATACGTAGCACAGAACTACGCAGTTTTATGGATTACACGGAAAGAGGTTATTAATTCGTATATTTTTGTTTTTTCTACGATTAATATCTCGCTAATTAGTTCGGCTACCCTTAATTTTTTTCAAGTATTAAAAAGTACGTGTATTTAACTTTCATACTCTATTTTTGCATTATATGATGTAGTGATTTTGATCAGCAACGCGATAATAATAGTGCACATTACAGTGTAATACCCAATGTCTCAATGAATAACAGGCAAATTTAAAGAATTTTTTTTCTTTAAAATTAGTTTTTGTTTGAAAAATTGTAACATATTCATCAGGTTTCAGAGTACCCGTATATTTTTTCTAAACTTTACCTAGTAATTGACTTCTATGGAGAACTACCTTAAATATGTTATTGTAATCTAATAATTAAATAATTTCATAGATTCAAGTTTGAGTGATTCAATTATTCTTTTTTCTCAGTGTACAAATATCCACAGTAAATTATATATAAATCGTAAGACTCACAAGCTGCTCTTGTAGTATTTCATTATTTTCGAAAGCCTCGAATTCTTCCAAACTTTTTATTGGGAATCCATCAGGGATGGTAATGCTCGGTTTTAATCCTTGCTGTACAGAGATTTTGCTAAAAAAAATTATTTTATGCAAAAACTTTTTTTTTAACTGTCTAATGTTTGAAATTATTAATAGAAAAGTATATTGATAAAAGTTTTAATATTTTAAAATACACAACTTTTATATTATCTGATGATCCCATAAATATACTAATGTCAAAAATTGGTTGATTTTTGTACTTTTTACCCTTATAATTGCCACATTTAAAACTTTTTCTGATTTTTTAGATTTTTTAATTGTTTATTATGATATATTTTTTATAGTGTAATTATCTATTACGTAATTATTTTATACACGCAAACTTCGATTCTTAGTCATTTCATATAATAATTTCAAAATTGTAACGGACAGAAACAGCTTGCCTTTTTTGTAAAACAAAAATAGAGATTTCAATAGAAATATATCAAAAATGTAAATAGGAGCCAGAAAAGAAAATGATTAGATTGTTTTAACGTTTTAAATAATCGATTAATTCGCAAATTAATTGTAAAAAAGCTTCAAGCTTTTAAGCTAAGTTTCATAGTGCATAGGTTCGCCTGGGGCATCGAGCAGGTGGATAAAGTCCATCTGGCTCGCCATGGCTACAAACAAAGCCGCGAGAGTTTGAAGTTACAGGCGTGGTGCTCTATCACCATAGAATGAAACAGTTTGTTATATCATGGCGCTCACGGAATGGGGTATTACTTTTCACGAGCGATAAATACCCAAGCGCGGGCGAGAACTAGTAAGATCTTTATCTGGTTCTCCTATAGAGGTTTCAGTTTTTCTTAGTTCAGTTCTCATTTGACCAGCGAAAAGTACATATCGCGTGCGATCGATTCAATTAATATAGAAGTCACAGGAATATATTTGAATATACAAAATAAATTGCCAAAGAAAGTTAAAATGAAGTTATAATGTATATTATTTGAACCCTTCTCCATAAACCTTATTTTGTTGCTTAACAAAAACCCTCATAGAAAATTGATCATACTTTCTGTCCTGTTGATTCATTAGTACTCAGAGATATTACGAGAATCTGCCCAGATATTTTACCATATATGTTAGATATTTTACAATATGTTTAGAATTCACCAGAATCGATCCAGAATATGGTAAATGATTAACTCATATTGATGAAATTAGATTTATAACCTTATATTTTAAAAAATAAAAATAATCCAGTCTATTTTATTTGATATTTATTAAGTATAATTATATTATATATAATTACAAATATTGATTTTAGTAATAGTTTTTTATGATAAGCTTGTATGAATAATATGGATCAAAATACGTTTTGAGTATGTGCGCGGGTGTGATTTTCTCTATCTCGCTCGCTCCTCCTCTCTAGCCAGTGAGTCCGCTGACAATATTAACTTGGCTGCTTGGGAGCTTCGGGGCATGCTTTACCAAAACAGAAATTTTGTGGAATGGAGCACAATAGAAAAATACGTCGTTTAGAAAAAATCAAAATTGCTAGTACATTTCTATGCGGGTATGAAAGGTAGGTATTTGCCTTGTGAAACATTTTCCCTCAGAGCGAAGTGAGGGTGAAAAGTCGAATGCAGCAAAAATCACCTTACATACTAATATTGAATCGTATTGCATGCAACGAGAGTGGTAATATCAGTTTAAAGTTATAATTTAAATGTTTGAGTGCTATAAAAAAATAAAATAAACATGTTCAAGTGTGCACTGTTAAATAATACAAATACAGAAGAATATTTAAAAAATTCATCTGTTGATAATGAATGGAACTTTACTAAATACAATTTAATCGACTCATTTCACTAAGATTGAAGTGGTAAAAGCAATAAAATGAAAATAATATTTTAATTTATGATAAAAGTGAAATTTCAAGCTGTGAGGATAGGGAAAATAGGGAATAGGGGACTAAAGATAAAAAATTAATGTGTATTTTATTGTTGACTGTTTATTCTTTGTCTGATTGGCTGAGAAGATGCGTTTTTTTGTTTTTGTTGATAATTCTAACCCTAACTTAACCTAATCTCCGGCCGCGTAGCGGCCACATGATCTAGTTTATTGAAAAAATTATCAATACTTTAATAAATAATTAATAACAAATTTAAGTATACTTTTTGGTTGATTGCTCTTTCTCTTATAACTTACTTTTTGTTAATTCTCTTAATCTTATATATTACTAATTCCTCTTAAAATTTTATTTAACTTTCAATAGAATCCGGGCAGATTCAGGCCAGAAAATAATATCAGTAGATGAGATTTATAGGAAGAATATGGTATATATTCTGTCCACTGAACAGAAAATTTAAACACTGTGGGCAAATCGTAGTCAATTTTCTACCAGGGAATAAACATTATCATAATGTAACACTTTCAATAATATTTAAAGTACTACATTTACGATAATAGTTCAAGAAGAAGGTTTTAATCTCGTGAATATTTGCGCCCGGGTAAAACGAAGGCGAAAGCTTTATATGAAGTTTAAATCATTTTTTTGTTCTTAATTTTTTAGAAAATGACATACAAATCTTGATGTAGTGAACGCGATTTTAAACAAGAAGAATCGAGCATTGCATTAAAAGTGTAAAAAAAAAAACAATCCAACAGTCTAATGTCTTTGAGAAAGCATAATGTAATCATGACCTTTTAACGTGATTATACTTACGATTCAACCTCCTTGAGTGTAGCACTTAACCGATCCTCAACTTCGTCTATTTTTGATGAAAGACTTTCATGACTGTTTGTTATCGCTTTACATATTTTATCTTCAAAACTATTTAACAGTGATATAATTTGATTATTCCCTGAAAAAATATTAAAAGCGATCTATTTTATTTGAAACACGATTTATTTTCAGACTTTTTAATAAAACTAATAAATTCTATTTAGAGTAGTAAATTTTGTATTTTAAGGGGAATCATTACAAAAAACGTTTCCCGTTTTATTGCCCTCAGCATTATTAATAATAATTAATTGATGATATATATTTTCAATTTTTTATCACCTGACACACAAAGACAATGTTCTGATCTATTGTCTAAATCAAAATCGAAGTAATTTTGTTAAAAATTAAATTTTGTTAAGATATATCTTTTTTTGACTTCAATTTTGAATAAAATTACTTCTATTTGGATTTAAACAATAGATAAGAACATTGTCTTTGTGTGTCAGGTCATGAAAATTTGAAAATATTAGGTACCTTGACCTAATTCCGTCCACCTAAGCAAAAATCGCTGTATTTTCTCTCTAAGTTAACATTTTTTTACGTTCAAAAATGCATTTTAAAGCGTAAGAAAAGAGCTTTCAAACGAAAAATATCAACTTGCAGAAATATGTCAGCGATTTGAAAAAATCGTTTTTTTTTTTCAAATAAAAAATTGTGTACCTTTTTCCGTCCACCCCCGATTTATCAATTTTGAGGCTCAAAATTGACGTTATATCTTTATGTAAATACAATGATTCATTAAATAAGTTTGAATAATAAATAATTATTGTTTTTCCCGTTAAAAAATTAATATTATTTTTTTTAATTATAAGAAAATGCGTTAGTACTAAAATATTTATCTAATAACTTTTTTGAAAAAAAAATTTTTAGATAATTTATAAAATTACTTTTAATTACATTCTTAAAAACAGATTTTATTATTTTTATATTACTGAATGGTATATTATTTAATTATAAAACATAAAGTCACGAATAAATTTATGATATCAACATGTAATTTATTGATTTTTAATCTAGATGGAATTAGGTACATAAAATCCGTTAGAAAATGTATTTTGCAAAAAAAAGGATTTTAAAGGTGCAAAGTTGACGAATGGAACGGAATATATACTTTTATAGAGAGAGGCTGGATTTACTTTCAAAATAATCAATTTTACTTACATTAAAATGATAGCAGACTTTTTTAAGCAGCAAAAAATGATTTTAAATGCTCTAGAAAATTCATAAAGCTTTTTTAACTTTCCCGCAGGGCTGAAAACTTCATGTTTTAGCGCCCTCTAGAAAATCCTACCGCCCAGCTATCCAAAAACGCGCTATTATTTGAAATACGAAGGGTGGACGGAATTAGGTAGTAGACTATGGTAAAATTTTACTATTACAAAGCTTCCTCTTTGAGGTAGCAAAAAATACAAAAATTATTTACCTGCACGTTGCTTCGCCATATTAGCGTTGGTATTTTTTGTTACCTCTAATTCTTTTATTTCAAATTCAATATTATTAGATTTATCGGCAATTTTTAATTGTTTACTTGGTATCACAGGTTCATTATTTAATGAACTTTCGTCAGATATGGACTCTTTTTCATTCTCATTTGATGCATCTTGAGTGAGTTCTAAAGGTTCTTGATCATTTGTTTTTTCATTATCTTTCTCATATTCTTCGCCAGCACTATCTGTCCATTGACTATTATTATCAGAGTCATTATTTTCTTCAATATTATCTTCAAATGATTTACTCATTTTATCTAGTAAGTTTTTAGTTCCTATTTTTTTACTTGTAGTACATTCATCACTTGAAGTAGTTGAGTATTTTTTAGGCTTATGAACTTTTCGACCACTAGAGGTCTTCTTCTGAATTTTTTCTGTTTTACTTTCAGGCATATCGAAGCGATAAAACTATAAAAAAAAAGAGGTTATTTCTTTTTGAAGTGATAAGTTCTTATAGGAGGGTAAAGTGTAAAAAGGGTAACATGTCAGACATAAAACGCTTCCCTCACCCAGCACCCATGCTCCCTCTCTTTCGCAGCGCCATATGGTGAGCTACTACTGTCTCTCTGTCTCTCTCTCCCCTCCCCACCTCCTCTCTCTCTCTCTCTCTCTCTCTCTCTCTCGCTTCCATCCCTTCCTTTCTCCCCCTCGCTCTCCCTTTCTCTCTCCCTCCGACTCTCTCTCTTTAATTTTATGTATTTATAAAAACATACAAATTTTTTCTCGACTAGATAAAAAAGTTTAAAAAAATAGCGTTCATTTTAATATTTCCTTAAAATGAAACTAAAAATATGAATAAATTGAGTTTGCTAAAGCGTGAGGGTTTGAAATTTCGGTATTTTTCATATTTTAATATATGAAAACATATCCCAAATTTTGAGCAATATCCGTGATCCGGATCCCTAACACTCTCCTAGTAAGTTTTTCGTGATTTCCAGATATTGCGATTTTAAAATTTAAAAGAGTATGTCCGCCATTATGCACATTATTATTTGATGTGCTATCACTCGATTTCGGCTATTTGTAACATGTGTACGTGAAAAACAACTATTAAAATATATAAAAATCATCATAAAATCTGTTTCGCCAAAAATGTAGTTAAGGCATTTTGTCTGAAAGCTACAGATACAGAGTGTAGAACTTTCAGATCTTATTTCTACTATTGGCCTTTTTTCATTTAATACAATAATAACGATAAAAAACAACCGAATCAACTTTAATTAGTAAAGAATCTTAATTATTTAGTTTGTAAGAAAATTATAGTAAATAAAATTGTTATTTAAAATATTATTTATTTATATGAATTGTAAGCATTTCCCCGCGTTTTCAATTTAATACTGTAATTAAAAATACATTTTCTATTTAAAAGACAAGTTATGCTAAATAACTTTTACGTAAAATAATTTAAGTTATCACTTCTGCGGGGTGTCACGTGACGCACAGGTTTTTTATTTTACTATTTTATTTTACTAACAAGAAGAAAAAAGATATATTTTATTTATATATTATATACAATATTATGTTTTGCTTATTGCACGAAAGTAGGCTCATCATAATTTTAATTGCATGTTCAAAAAAAGAACCAAGATAAGAGATTTCTATGGAATATTATACGGGAACCTAAAAATTATGTTGTAAACATTGATTAAACCAGTTGAAAAAAATGTTTGTATAAAGTTTATAAGTTTTACTAGAATCTGACGGTGTTCATTTTTTAGAAAAGTTCTATTAACTGTGTTAAAAAAATTATAAACAGTAAAATGTCAGTATCAAAATCCGAGCTTATCGACATTACCGACATTATTATGTGAATAATTTTTTTAACAAAATTAGTGGAACTTAATACAGTTAATAGAACTTTTCTGAAAAGTGGACACCGTCAGCTTGTAGTAAAATATAAAATCTTTACAAATACATTCTTTTGAAGTGGTTTAATGAATGTTTACAACATATTTTTTGGGATCTCGTGAAATACTCTGTGTAGATTTCTACGTCACCCATTTCACTTGGCCTTAATTGATAGCAACAACGAAGTAAAATCGCAGATTATTCCACGAGTAGGTTTGCACCCTGACCAAAGTAAGAACAGTAGTTAATACACGAGGGAATAATTGATATTACTTCCGTTTTGCGTCAAGTTCTTTATTCTCAATGTACACCCACGCACACGCACACACGCACGCACGCACACAGAAATACACGCACGTGCATGCATAGAAGCACGAACACACACAAACACACACACAAAAAAAAAATATATATATATATATATATATATATATATATATATACTGTTTAGCATGGTGAAATAACGTTAAATAATATGAAAATGATTAATAATAACTCAAAATTAATATCATAAAAGCAGCGTCGCATAGAAGAAAATAACATAAAGATAATATAAAGTATCGTAAAAATATCGGAATATAACATAACACATGGTAAAACAACGTGAAATAGCATAAAAAAAGAAAATACTTAATATAATCGCAAAATAAGCAGGAAGATCGAAAATCATCAAAATGAAAAAGAAATTGTAATTTACATTTTCATATACCCTTTGCTTTCTTTAAATTACACAGATAAGTATTGACAAATGAAGAATAGGTAACATGCACATTTGCTATAAGTAAAAAGTCATGCAATTCAAGCGATATATGATAATTAAAGGAGTCTACCAACACCCCATTGAAAATGGGCCTCTTAAGAACAACGTACGAGACTCGAGAATATTATTGATGGGTATACGTGAAAATAAAGAGATTTCGAAATAATTAGTGTTCTATGATTGCAGCCACAAATAAAAAAAGTTAAGTTGAAGATATCAGCCCCAAAACTTACAAAACGTGATTAAAAAAATTGATCCTTAGTACTGCATTATAATAATTTCAAAAGAAACATTATTATAAAGTAATGATTCAAATAATATTTAAGGTATTAGAAATATTAAAATTATTTTCTTTTCCGTAATAATTTTTTAACGATATATTGAGAAGCTTATTAAATTGTCGAACTGTTAAAGCTTGATTTAGTAAATGTTTTTTATTCAAGTAAAGGTACCTTAGTAATAAATAATTTATTTCTTTACAGTGATTGTAACTTAAGCTGGCCCCGTTAAGTGAGTATGCTAAGTATGATTTTTCGATGAAAGCTCGTGGAAAAATGACCATATAGCGAAAAACTTATTCACAAAGAATTATTAATTATTTCATGATGTTAGCAGTACTTTTAACTATAAATCAAGTAACATATTTCAAAGATACAAAATATTTACAAAATATTTAAACTTTAAGGTTTATATTAACCACTGAAAAAGTGTGAATCCGCAGCTAAATTCACACTTCGTTTCCATTCACATCTTATAAGGTGTGAATTTTTAAATTCACACCTCGTGAAGTGTGAATTTTTTAATTCACACCTCATGAAGTGTGAACTTTTTAAATCACACCTCATGAAGTGTGAACTTTTTAATTCACACCTTACAACGTGTGAATTTAAATGGAAATCAAAATACACACTTTACGAGGTGTGAATTTAAAAATTCACACCTTATAAGATGTGAATGCAAACGAAGTGTGAATTTAGCTGCGGATTCACACTTATTCTTTTAGAGAGTATGAATAAGAATAATTAATATTGAGATACTGACTCGAAATATAATTAAATCATAAGATTTCGATGCAAACATTTAAATAATCACTACAATATTATGAAAAAGTAAAAAGTAATACTGAGTATAGCTGTTTCTCGAAAATTTTAGAAAATAGTCAGGTAGCTAAAACTTACTATTTTAGAGCTTGTAATTATTTTATAATATTGGCATTATTTTTAATATAAATTTTTTTATATGTCTTATACGTCGTTCTTAGCGGAATATTTGCAATGGGGAATTGGAAAACTCCATTATATCGGCTTCAATGAAGGGGACAACAAATTATTAGAATCTGTAAATAAAAAATATTTCTCATACTAAGAATGATATTTCTATTGAAAAAATGGAAAAGAAAAACTTTCCTCTAAAAGTGCATGTATATGCTTGTTATTTAACTTGTAAGTTATTGTGCCTTCACTTATATTCCCAGAATCAATTAATTAATTATTTAAAGTCATAATTCTTGTACGGTAAAGTTTAAGGTTTTCTAATAGATAAAATTATGTTTCAAAGATTGAAAATTTTGTTATAATCTATGCCATTTTTGCGATAATCATTAGAACAGTTTCAAGTAAGTGTTTTCTTAATTACTGATAATTTTAGACTTTATCGTTTTGACAATTTCTACAAATTATATTACAAAATAAATGTTAAGTAAGCAATGATAAAAATATTTTAATTTAAAAAAATTCTACATAGTTGCTTATAAATAATATTGTTTACGTATGATGATTCATATTTCAGAGACTGTTTCATAATATCAGAGCAGCAAACCTCTAGAGAACTGCAACTATGATTTATCCATTATTAAGTGATTCTTGGGGTATAGAAGCGTTAAACAGGCGTTTTATACAGGGTGATTTTAAGACCTGCTTATTTCAATTGTTGCATATCTATTTTTTAAAACTGATTAATTTACAAAATCTAATAGTTAACCCCTTCAGATATTTGTCAATATAAATATTCACTTCATAATTTGAAAATTACTTCATTGTATGCTGACTTTATTTGTCAGTATGAAGAATGGTCGTGACAATGTATTCATCAGCAATTACTGTTGATTCTTTACTGAAATAGAATGACGCATTCCAGGTAGGCATAATGTAACATTTTGCATGTATGGTATTGCTTGCAACTAGTTCAACATTTTCTGCTAAGTTTTTACATTTATAGACTCCAACTAGTGATGATTTTATTGGTTTTGTAAAGAAATCTTCTATTTCTTGAAAGCGTTGAACAACAAAGAAAATTTTTGAATCGATGGACAAAATATTTCGAATTTTACAAATTGATTTATTATCAAGTTTGCAAATATTATTTGATTCGTCGAGTGCAAACGAAAAATGTGTCGATTCATATTTCTTATACTGTTGGTAATTATTTATATTATCAGATACTGGGCCATCTGCATGTACTATTGAAACCCATTCGTTACCAAATATATTTTTTTTTTTTGGCATATGTTGAATGTCGTTTTTTTCTTTTAATCGATTTGCAAATTGTTCTAGTGGTCGTGGATGGTTTCTGATATTTTTTTTTAAAATTGGCATATTGTTCTCATAAATAAAAGCAGAGCAGTTTTCTAGCGGTCCAAATTCCCTAGCATCATCGGGCAAATGTTGCAGACAATGAACATTGTAGCTCATGAATGCAGGTGAATAAAAACAATGTGCATACTGAACAAATGTTTTTATAGCAGAATCAGCAATTTCCAAATGTTTTATTAAGAACGTCGGTGAAACTAAAATTCGCATAGCTACAAACAGTAACAAAAAATGATAATAGAGCTCATCAGAAAGAATTCCTATCAAAATTGTTGGTGATGCGTAAAGTAAAAAATGTCTAAACTCAGTAGCTTTAAATTTATAAAATTTAAGTAAAGATCGTGGGCGACGAGCAAACTCCTTTGGACATGTATGCAATAGTTTGAGATATCTCGATGATACTTCATCAAAAGCTGATTTTGTCAGTTTCTTTTTAGCGTCAAATTTTCCATGAAACCATGCTTCCATTAACCTTTGCGTTACTCCAAGATATACTAAATGCATAATTTCAAATGGAACTCCTGTTACAGGAGATATACATAAATCTATTAGGGGGCTTTTACCTTTATGATGAAATTCATCTTCTCGGGCTACATATTCATGATTACTGCGTTTCTCGTGATTGATACCAACATAAACCATAATTCTATTTTCATACTTGAAACCTATTACTTTGCATTTAGAACAAGCATGCGATGCGTTATGTCCTTTGTGGTTTAAAATTAATGCTCTTGCAGGAGCATCGCCCACGAATCTTTTAAAAATAACAGGAATACATCGATTGTTGACTGTTATTCCTCCTGCATGTTTAACTTTTAACACTTCTTCCGTGAAAACTTTGAAAAATTCTGTACCATTTGATGGCTTATTTGGCCCTTTATAAATACCAGCAATTAACGGTTTGAAGTCAGGAATGTTCAAGATTCTATATTGAATGGGCCAAAATTGATTTTGATCATTTTTACTTAATGATAAGCCATCAGTACTTACTTCTATTTCTAGAACAGAAGGAATATCATCATAAAATGACAGATGTTTTTGTAAAATTCTCACGAATCCAATGTGCCAATAAACTCCTGGTTCTATAGGTAAAAAGTTAATTTTACTTTTACCAGTACGTAATAAAGTGCGACTGTCTTTTGGCAATGCGTAAAAGCATTTGTGAGTTCGCAAGACTCTTAATATAGAATCAATTTGAATGTGAGTCACGTCCATATCCAAAAAAGATTGTCTTAACAAATTTATAAAATTATTTAATGTATCAGTATTAACACTATCAACATTACTAATACAATGCCCTACATGTACTTTTTCAAAATTTACTACTTTATTCAATATATGGCTTTCGTCATTAGATTTTTCATTATGAACGTCTGTAGAAGTATTAATTTCCACTTGTTCAACGTCATTCTGTTCTATTTCAGCATTTTCCATAATTTGGTCACAGTTTTCATAGCTAAAATTGTTGCTCTGAAAAACTTGTTCATTATCTGCCTTCGTTGTTTGGAGAACTGCTTTTTGTCGTTTTAGTCTAGTGTACTGCTGCCTTTTTGACAATTGGAATAATTTTTTACGTGTGACCCACTTCATTATTTATTTGAACCTTGGAAATAAAATATATTATAAAATAAGTAATACTTGTTACGAAAAATTCAGACTATATTTCAACACCATTATAGAAAGCGAACTCCTAATTAAAAATAGAGGCTCAGTAAAACAGTAGGATATAATAAATGTGATCTCTATCTTCTTACCGGCACTTCTATAATTATTGTGCTAAATAATTATAGTGACAGACAAAATTTCAAAAAATCCTTCTAGTATTAGCCGTAAACAATATTCATTTCAATTTTCAGACAATCCTATAAATTAGTTTCGGAGATTTTTGGATTGTCAAGATTGTTTATTTATTTATAACACGGAAACCCAAAAACCCCGAAACTAATTTATAGAATTGTCTGAAAATTGAACTGAACATTATTTATGATGAATAGTACCAAATGACAGAGGTATTTGTTGAAATTTTTGCTCTTACAGTAATTATTTTATCAAATTATAAAAGTACCTGTGAGAAAAGTAAAAGCATAATTTTTAACTTCAAAAAACGGGTATAGTCCTGCGTAAGTCCAAAAGACTTCTTTACAAATTATTACCTTAATTAGAAATTGTCAATTTTTTGTTGTTATTTGTTTTATCTGCTACTAAAAAAATTTTGTTTCCAATTTTCTCTAACAATATTTATTATTTTTATTCTACAATAGATTGATCTTTATCAAATAATGATCTAATGTAGGGGAGACCCGGGCAAGATGAACAACTTAAGGAAAAATGAAAAAAAAGCATACTGAATAAAAAAAAAAAAATTGACAAATTTTCTTTCAAACTAGACACCAGAATGAATGTATTCATGCAATTTCAGATATGAAAAATAATCCCTTTATAAAAAATTAATGTGTATTTTATTGTTGACTGTTTATTCGTTATCTGATTGGCTGAAAAAATATGCTCTTTTGTTTTTGTCGATAATTCTAACCCTAAGTAATCCTCATCTCCGGCCGCGTAGCGGCCGCATGATCTAGTTTCAACATAAAAAATAAAGATAAAAAATCATTCAATCTTAAGGTGTTCAAAAATCATCGAGCAAGATGGACACCCTAAGGAAAACAAATTAAAATTAATTAAATCATATGAAAAAAAAATTATGATAATTGATTTCAATTTAAGTAAAATAAACAACAAATTTGTTATTATACGGTTTTCATAAATGTTAAAAACAATTAACAATATTTCGAAATTTTCAAAAGTTGTCAAGCAAGAGTAGCACTATTTAGTCAATCAGTAAAAGAATAGGCTATATAGGAGAAACAATATTTTATATTAATATTTAACTCTAATTAAATAAATCCTAATGATTGGAACAAAAATATTGTCATGACAAAGTGACCATCTTGCCCGGTCCAGCATGCTCGGATTGTGAAAAACGAATATTATAACTCATAAAAAATATTAAAAAAATTATTTGTAATTTTTTACAATAGATTTATTTAAGTATGAGTAAATGCAATAAATCATA
Organism: Eupelmus kiefferi; assembly: GCA_030522745.1. Classification (NCBI taxonomy): domain Eukaryota; kingdom Metazoa; phylum Arthropoda; class Insecta; order Hymenoptera; family Eupelmidae; genus Eupelmus; species Eupelmus kiefferi. The sequence goes on along the minus strand of JAPYZB010000708.1, from coordinate 7,722 downwards.
TAATTTTTAAAATTAGATGAATAATATAAATTAAGAAAATATTCACTTTCTTACTTGGGCGATGTCGTAAGCAGAACTACAATAATCATTATTTATTTTTCTCAATGATGTTATTACTTCTAGCACAGCTGACATACTGACACTTAAATGCTAGTAATGTAAGCAATTTGTAGCAGTAGGTTCATCTAGCTCAGTTCTCCCCTATACAACTTAAGAGTGTTCTATACCTTTCCCGGAACTTCGCAGTGACCAATGGGAGCGCAGTATTCCGTGTAAATTTTTCTTTTCGAAATATGCTTTTATTTTCTATCCGATCGGTCCAAAAACAATTTTATAGGAAATCCGTAACATTTGTACACGTGCGAAGACTGATATATTAACGATATTGATTTTCAAAGTACAATAAAATAAATAAAATCCAAAGGACTATTGTCTTCTGCTCTGAGTAGTTGCTGGCTGCGGGCGCTGCGGCACAAATGTTACAGGTTTCCTATAAAATTGTTTTTGGACCGATTGGATAAAAAATAAAAGCATATTTCGAAAAGAAAAATTCACACGGAATACTGCGCTCCCATTGGTCACTGCTCAGTTCCGACAAAGGTATAGAACACTCTTAACGCAAACAATAATGCTAATTTAAAATTCAGTTCTATTTTTATAAGCCATGAAGAGGGAGATTTTATTCTTCCGAAAAGTCGATAATAAAGATATTAAACTAAGTTGAAACTTTTCTTTTTACCTACACCCTGTGTTCAAACGTCAACATCATATAAGAATTATAATAGTTATTTTATGTCGATTGAAGTCTGTCGAGTACACTTTTTAATTTGATACTATAATTTTATTCATTGTGCTCATAATTTAATGGAGCAAAATAGAATATTATACAACGAGGGAATAAAGCTCGTTATGGGTTCCGTGTATGTAAGTTGCATCCAAGAGGGTACATAAAGTACTGCTTCGTTTACCTGAGAAAAAAGGTCCTCCCATATAAACGACGGCATGGTTTAGACCCGAACCGCTGTAGGCCAAGCAACGTACGAAAAAAAGGGTCGATTTTTGACATAACTACTAACAGAAAGCCACCTATGCAGTTATGTCAGAAATGGTGCCTGGATTATTGGGTATATCTTTTCTACTCCTAATTTTTAGTTGTAAAAAAGTTATTAACAGAAACCTGAAAAAAACGCATTTTTTGGTTTCTTGTTTATAACACAAAAACTACTAAAGCAATGTCTATAGTTCCAATGGACAAGTTATAGATTATTAAAATACGAACAAAATGAGCTTTTAAACATTTCGATCGGGAAATTAGAAATCGAGAAAATTTGGAAAAACGGGGAAATTATTCATTTTCTTCAAAAATTCATATCTCTGTCATTTTTTAAGATTAAGAGCTGAAACTTTGCAAATGCATAGGCCTGTACATACACTTTATATGTGCGAAAGATTGGTCCATATCGGATAAGTAGTTTTTGCAGAATTGCAATTGACATTCTATTTTGACTTTTTTCCGTTTGTTTCCTCTTGCTCGGGAGGTAGTCCGATTTTAATTTTTTTAACCGTTTCTAACAGAAATTAGAGAATACTAAAAAACGTATATGAGGAAATCCACAAAAAAATCCCTTTAGCGGTTCCAAAAACTTAAAAAAAAAATTTTTGAGGCAAACTTGGCAGACCTTTTTTTTCTTGTTCTATGGGTCATATAATAGACAGAAAAAATACTCTACACACGATTATTGAAAACTTATTTTTTTTATTAACAATTTCAGATTTTCATCAAAACTGTAAAAGTACGTTTTTTTCGTTATTTTGCGCCTAACTAAAATTTATGTCAAAGCTCTCCATGTTAACGTTTAAAAGACGCGCCAAAAAGCATTTTAAAGTATAAAATGACAGCTTTAAAATGAGCTATTATAGATTAAAAAATATGAATTTGATGAGCTACGGCAGCAATTTAAAGAATTGATAATATTCGAGGAATCGAAAATTCTGTACCCAATTCCGCATAATCCTACTTCGCCAATTTTTAGACTTAAAATTGACGTAATATTAGAGCGAACATAATTCTTCGTTAATTATATAAGTTAAAAAATAAATAATTTCGAAAAAATACTATTCACGGGACTACAAAAAACGTGTTTTTTTAGAGACACATTAAATTTTAAAACAATATCGCAGCGTTTTTTCGTAATTTCCGAAGCGGTTAATTAAACAAGCGGTAAATGTATAAAGGTAAAAGTACAGTATAACACGGTTATGTTTTTAAATTAATTTTTAAACTACAAAAAATAATTCACAAAATTTATATCACCGATTATTTATTTCCAAGGGCCGTTTAATTAATAAAATGTAAATAAATAAAAACTAATAAATAAAAATAAATTTTTTTTTATATTTATATATTAAATAATAATAATACTATGCGCATACAAAATTATAATCTTTTCAGTTATAATAATTTAATATTTGAAGTAGTATTTAATAATTTCAATCGATAATTATCGAAAATTTAAAAGTATCTGCTCCACGACACATTAAATCACGAAAAAGAGAATTACAATTAAGGAGCGAATTATCTATTGCCAAGAAAGAACTCAGAAATGAAAAGAAAAATGCAGCTAGATGGCGAAAAAAGTAACACAATCTCGTACGTGAACAAAAGAAAATAAAGCGCTTATTGAAGAGGAAAACGATAAATTTAAAGTTTTGTCAATCACTAATAAATTCATTACATTATAATTTTTCTCAACAAAAAAAAAACAAAAATATAAGCGAATATTTTCAGGTATTGCGAACAATTATTTAATTCAAAAACATGGATTCAATCGAAAATTTAATATTGTAACTAAACATTACAGAAAAATTCGTAAAAGTAAAAATGTTACAAGTAGTCGTGTCATTTTAAAAAATAATGTAATTTCTTTTTTTTTGAAGGAAGAAAATTCTATGCCTGCGCCTGGTTCTCGAGAAACTATAACAAAAAAGAAAAAAACAATGCGCAAACGATATCTAACTGACACCATCCACAACATGCATAGAAAATTCATTTGTGATACAAATAATGTAATTTCTAGGAGTTTATTTTATAAATTAAAACCTTTTTGGGTTATCAAACAAAAAATATCTTCTAGAAATACGTGTTTGTGTAAGACGCACACTAATTTTAAAAATATTAGCAAATAAGCAAATAAAAGAAGCAAATAATACTCAATTATTTGTAGAATATGTTTGTTGCGATATCGCAAATAAAGCGTGCATGTTTAGATAATGTAGTAATTATGTCATAAAAAAAACTTAGTTTGCTTGGCCTACTGGGCTAGGGAGCATGCTTTGCGCCCTCGCACATAGACAGAGCGCTTTATTCGCAGGGGAATAGAGCAGTACTTTATACTCAGGGAATTGAGTAGTATTTTATTCTCAGGGAAATAGAGCATTACTTTATTCTCAACTAATTAAGAATAAAGACGACACTTTTAATCGGGATGTGCTACAATAGTACATTTCGATACTAGTGCGAGAAAGTGATTTCAGCCTCGTGTAGACGTTTGCGCCCGAGCAAAGCGAGGGTGAAAAGGCTACACGAGGAAAAATTGCAGTTATATACAAATGGATGAATTTCTGACCATAATAAGAAACATAAATCCCCTTGCAGGTAATCACCATAAATGATGAGTCCAAAAATTCAAAATTGATTATTACACTTTGAGACATTCAAATTTTTTTTCCAAAACAGAATGTTACTATTGTAGTTATTTTTTCAAAAAATAACTTAAATTCAGTATTTCTTAAAAAGCCTTTCTTGTAATTTTGATTCTTATCACTTTTTTCATGAGGTTAACTTATTTAAGAAAAAAAATTCATAAAGATTCAGAAAATTGATAAAAGAGAAAAAACAGTAATTATTGAGCTTTACATAACTTTGAAATAAACAATAACAATCAGACTAAGATCTAAAGATCTTTTTAGCTAGTCAGATACGTATATCATTTAGAAGAGTGTAAGAAGTTTTTATTTTTTTATCCATCAAGATATCTCAAAATGTTGCATGTATAGCTATACTTTCTCTTATTTTTATTCATATAATTATTTTGACCTTTTCTTTTTAAACTAAAGAGAATACAAACGACAAAAAAATTAATAAATGCTTTCACCTTATAACTTGTAATAAAGAAGTATGAGAATAGAAAATTTTTTTTAAATATCAAGAGAAAGCATCACAAAAATTTGTATTAATATAATAAAAAAGTTAATTTAAAAAAATCATCAAAACTAAATTAAGTTTCAAGAATACAGATTTCTGTAAATATATGAAAAAGTTAATCTTAAAAAATCATCAAAACTAAGTTAAGTTTTATAAGAATACAGATTTCTGTAAATATATGAAAAATACATTCTCTTTATAATGTTTTACACTTATTTATTGTCCAAATGATGAAATATTTTACCTAAAATATGTCATTTGTAATTACCAGTAAATAAAATGAGAAAGTTTTCGAAAATCATGATAAAATAATAATTATTATCCTAAGTGTCATTCCGCACAGTCTTAAAAAATAGTTTGTATACTTTAATTATAATTTTAATATTGTAGGCAAATAGTGTATACTTTTGTAATGTCATTATAGAAATAGTTTTTAAATAATAATATAGTTATGTTATTTAGTTACAATAATAACATTGAATTCTAATCATTTATTTATTTTTAATTGATTATTGTATCTAAATTTCTATATCCGTACTTGATCATTACAAATAAATATTAAAAATCATACATTAGGAGGTATAAACCATAATAATGAAATAGAAATATTTCAAAAGCTATAACTGTCGTACAACTATATAATCATTTATTTTTTAATAGAATATTAATTTGCCCAATTCGACTGTTAAGAAAAGTATTAAAACTATGAAAAACAGGAAACAAAATAAAGGGAAATGAATTCTAAGATTAGATATATTAATATATTAGCAAAAAATTTAAATATATTGCTAAACGTAAAACGAATCATTGTGAAAAAGTCATGCTGAATTAAAAAATGTTAACTTGACCTCGAAATTCATTTTACCTTCAATCAATTAATTTATGCCAATAAATTACATTTAACGTAACTATCACAGGTCAGAGTAATTAACTATTCTGACTTTAATAATAAAATACATTAAAACCATTAACACTATTGCAAATATAAAGATATTAAATATTTAAAACACAATATTATGATACTTTACGACTGGCACTATATTAGAGAGAAATAGTAAATTATATACTAACCAAACAAACCGGAGAAATAACCTCAAATAAAAACTGGAAGTATATTTTAATACTTGTAAAGATAAACTTATTATTTCTTTTAATGGCCGTTGATAAGAAACATAAGTTTGATTTGATCGTTTCACTTGATATCAAGCTTCAGATATTGTCCAAATATTATAAAAATTATTGTAGATCTGATCAATTTTTATTCAAATTAAACTGTAAAAAAGAACAAAGAAAAATGATGTAGATAACTGAAATATAAATATATAATCGACATTAATAATAAAATTATATACCAACCAAAGAAATCGGAAAAATAACCTCAAATAAACACTGGAAGTATATTTCAATACTTGTAAAGAGAACCTTATTATTTCTTTAAATGGCTGTTGATAAGAAATAAGCTTGATTTATACGTTTTAACTGATCTGAAGCTTCAAATATTCTCCAAAAATTATATTTAAAAATTATTCTAGATCTGATCAAGTTTTATCCAAATCCAAATTAAACTGTAAAAAAAACAAAGGAGAATGATGTAGATAACTGATAAATAAATATATAATCGACATTAATAATTGAAATTATATACCAACCAAAGAAACCAGAGAAATATTTACATATTTTCTTTGTCTCACGAACCATCATGATCATACTCAAAACAGAGGATAAGATGCGAACGAAGCTTCTACAAGTTTTCCACGAGTAAAGGCACATGGAGGAATAAAAACCGTTAGCTAATGATGAGCTCGCTCGTGATTGGCTGACGGTCCGTATTCCTGCATTCACTCGTACAAGAGGCCCTTAGAGCATATACATGTATAAGAAGAGGCCTCTATAAGAATATATATATTATACCTTAACAGGAAACTGTACACACACACACACTCACACACGCACACACGTACATATTTCACTATAGGGTGTCTGTACATAGAGTCAGCTTCTTCGGTCCGACGCGAGCGCGCTTCCCCTTCTACGGATCAAAGAGGCTCTGATTCGTTCTATTACTAGATCCAAGAGAAACTTAAGCTTACAGCTATAGTGAAAACGAATCAGAGTCGCTTTAGAGCGGCAGAAGGAAAGCGCGCGCGTCGGACCAAACAAGCTGACTATGTACACACACCAATAGCGATCTGCAGCACGTGCATGTCGCAATACTGACGCGATCCTGCTGCACATATCTGCAGCAAGTACGTGCCAAAATTTTCGTGTAATAGCGCACATGCACTATTCTTCCATTCCGCATTTTGCACTTTTATGCTGCAATATCAACGCAATTTCGCTGCAAGTATCTGCTGCACTTGTGTGTCGCAATTCTAACTCAATTCTGCCGCACGTACGCGTGCACTATTTCCATTAGCTAATTGCACTTTTTGTTTGAAATTCTGATGCAATCCTGCTGCACGCATCTGCTGCACGTATATGACGAAAATTTTGTGCAATTCTGCCTTACGCGTACGTGCACTATTCCCATTCCGCATTTAGCACTTTTATGCTGCAATTTCAACGCAATTTCGCTGTAAGCGTCTGTTGCACTTGCGTGTCGCAATTCTAACTCAATTCTGCCGCACGTACGCGTGCAATATTCCCATTCCTAAATGCAATTTTTGTTTGAAATTCAGATGCAATCCTGCTGCACGCATCTGCTGCACGTATATGTCGGAAATTTTTTGCAATTTCGCCTCACGCGCGCGTGCACTATTCCCATTCCGTACGTACCACTTTTATGCTGCAATTTCAACGCAATTTCGCTGCAAGCATCTGCTGCACTTGCGTGTCGCAATTCTAACTTAATTCTGCCGCGCGTATGCGTGCACTATTCCCATTCGTAATTGCACTTTTTGTTTGAAATTCTGATGCAATCCTGCTGCACGCATCTGCTGCACGTCTATGTCGGAAATTGTTTGCAATTCTGCTTCACGCGCGCGTGCACTATTCCCATTCCGTAGGTACCACTTTTATGTTGCAATTCTGGTGCAATTATACTGCAATCGTCTGACGCAATTTTCTTAAAAAATTTGTGGCATTAAAAATTAAACTTTATCATTTGTAATTTTGACACAAATCTGCCGCACGTAAGGAACGCAATTTTCTGATAGCACAAACGCAAGCAAAGTCGGAAGTAGACCACTTATGTGTTGCTGCAATTTGCTGCCCAAAACGCGAAATTGCAGCAAAATTGAAGCGAAATTGCGATGCATTTGCTACCAGGGATGTATTATAAATAAACTTTTATTGATTTATAAGTTTAAAAAATGTACAAGTGAATTTTTACTAACTATGAAGTTTCAAACTTGATTTTTTTGTTTTGTCAAACAGCATTATTGTAGCTGCTTTAGCTTATCAACTCTCAGAAGCACGCTATATATATACAGGGTGTAACTTAACCTCTTGATAATATTTATACTACGTTAAACTACATAAAAATTCAAATTGGAAACCCCTTTTCCATTTTTTAATAT